>JAHZMV010003083.1:9038-62504 GCA_027743765.1 Coecobrya sp. COE2 | reverse complement strand
CAATAGGGGGGTGTGTTTGTAATGGAGGATGTAGTAACTTCTATGATGTTTTAATAGTAACCAGTATACTATAATATGATTTGTACTACTTTGTAATTTTGAATGAAACTTACTAATATGTACCGTGCTATGATTTGAGTAATACCTAATAATGTTAAATGCTTCTGGATGCTTCTAGAAATTTACTATAATTTTAATATATATGTACATTTGCGTAATGATATACCTATAATTGATTGGTTTTAACTTAGGAATGTATAATTCCTTGAGAGCGAGAAAAAGTGACGCTCTCTGAGTCCCAATTTAGCCTTCGCGAGAAGCAGACAGACGCGTAGAGAAAGAGAAGCAGAATCTTGTAAAGCACTCTAAAAAGCAAGCATTTCTACAATTAATTATTTGACCTTTCGTATTTTAAACCTTTAAATATTTCCATTTTTACTAACTAACTTAATTTAACTACGTTCAATTAAATAAACTACTTTATTTGACTTTGTTTCATTCAGTAACTCTTGTGTGTTGTTGGCGTGCATATTATTTCCAGTTATGTACCTATCGAGTTGTGCATCATATATCTCTACTAATCACACTGTGCATAGTTTCAAGCTCTTGTAATTAAACGAGCAGTAATTACATAATTCATCAGTGATTACAGAAACTGATAACCACTCCATCTTAGTGTTATCATCATCCCAGGGATTCTGTGGCAAGCAAGACAAGGTGTACATTAAACCCAAGCCGAGGAGATAGCATGCGGCAAGCGAGCGGCGCGGTTGGCTATAGCAAGAGTACAAGCGCAGGGCTACGCAGTGGTCGGTGTATCTGCTGGTGAGAGGCGTTGGTAGTGTGGCATCGTGGTCTAGGCGCAGCATCAAGAGTGGTGGTGGTAGCGGAGAGAGGAGCGGAGAGAAGAGTAGGGATCCAGAGGAGCATGCAGTGTAGCAGCACACAAGTAGCAGTAAACTTTTAGAAACCACATTTAAAACTAATGACAAAACCCAAGTCCAGGTCATAGGTCACCGTTCCCCACATAAAACAGCTTGGAAAAATAAATACATAATATAATTTTCTTTGCGTTGTTCCCACAAATGCAAATATTTTTTCTGATTATGAAGAAGAAAAAGTTTTAACCGCTTCTCAAATAAACCCAACGGCAATATTTAATATTTATTGAATTTCATTATTGGTTCTCTAGTAAACCCCACCCATTTATCATTAAATTTGCCATTTTTTGCAGATTCTTCAATATCCTATAATTGTAAAAGTTGGTAATAAAAGAACAGCGGTCGTAACGTTTGGGTAACGACGGTGGTAATTACCGGTGGGAAATACAAGGTAGTAAACATAATCGTTCAACAAACAGTATAATATTACCATCATCCACTTTCCTACTAGCACTCCGTCTCGATAATCATCATCATAATTAACTTTAATTGTTCGTCCTGCCTTTGGCAATATCACCATGGCCTCTTCCATTAAAGGAGAAAATATTTAATTTACTCCTGCCTCTTGAATCTGCTACATATCTAGATTATAGCTTTCTATGACATGATACATTACAATCGTGTTTAGTTTACCTTGTACAATAACAGTAAACAAAAACATTAGCAGTATTTATTAATGATGATAACAGTGGGCCATTTTCCCAACTCAGAACGGTTCCATAGCGACTCCATGTAGCCCTGCTGCGTTTCCATCCACTATACAATTTTTTATTTCCTTTAAACGACATTCTAGTTTTGAAAGCGCAGAGAAAAGTCTCTCGGTGGAATTTAATCTAGCACCTTGTGTACGTCCATAGTCCATAGTCGTTTACGTCATTGCTGTCATGTTTTCAATGATGCTACACAAATATTGAGTTCCTATTGCCAAACGCATCTCTGTCACTGTCTAAAAATGCTGAAAGGACTTCTGCTCCTAATACTGTACGATTATTTACTGTTATTATTAGTTACCGTGTCGTTTACAGCTATTAGCTATTTTGTATGCGACTATTTATTCCTTTAAATACTTCTCATCAGAGCAGCACAATTCTACTCTGCCAAGTCACACCGCTCTTTCCTATTGCTACACCAGTCTCCTCATCATTATCATTTGTATTTTACCTGACACTCTACAAAGTTAGTAATGCTACATTTTCATACAAGCTGCAAAAGCGGTTTTCATTAACTTGCTAGAAGGGCAAAAGTTGGAGCTGCCATGAAAATTCCTATCTGAATTACAACTGGCGTTCAAGCTACCATCCCAACCCATTACACCGCATCATATACCACCACCGCTACTCATTAATTACCGCTTAACATCATCGTCACAGAAGTTTTATGTGTGGGACCATTACTACTGTCTGGAAGAGGAGCAGGCCAAATGTTCCAATACAACAAACTATCTGTCCAACTAAACGACACAGCCGAGAGCATTGTATACGTAATGCCATAAATAGATTTTTTGCATGGAATATACAGGGAAATATTCAGGATAGTATATATACTCATTACCATCATCTATCCACACCTCTGCTTTCACTACTACTTTTTTCTCATTATCAACATCATCATGAAGCAATGTGCTGATAAAAAGAAATAATCATTTATTAGTTAAAAAATGAGATAGGAAAGTGAATGACATGCTTTTTTGTTTTTATGGATAATGTATGAGGTGAATGTAATTATCAAACAGAGAGGGGGCAGAAAGGGAGAGATCAACTAAAAGCTGTGATACCATTAACCCAATTTAAGGCCATTAACAATGTCGCAAAAGGCAAGTGATAGGTATATACAAATTCATGCATACTTTCACTTACAAAACTCTTCCGCCAGGGCAAAAAAACTCGGCATACATGCATGAATGAATGCGCGAGGAGCAACAACATCATCATCAGCAGATCAGGAGCGACGAGGAAACAAGTAGAAAATGCTAAATGGTCCGTATCTCGACGTATAGATTTTCTTGTAGCAAACTACTCCTACGCTTTCTTGCTGAGTGCATAAATAATAAGCGGGTTTAATAGCTATTTCGTATCATCCATGTGTATAGTTCTATGCCACAGGCATAAGCAGACCCACAGCTTGCAACTCTTTAATCGAAAGTATTCCATCAGACTACTTATTAGTATGCATAAAAACAAGGGAAAGAGGAATAGAGCCGAAAGTCATCATCATCACTATAAAATACAAACAGGCTCTGTTGTTCCCTATTACTTGTTTTTATGGGTGTAGGATCATGATGATAAGTATAACATACTATCCAGTAGTAAAGAAATAAATATAATATCCTTTTATGTGCGTAGTTAGTAGCTGTAGTACTAGTGATAGTGGTTGCACCCCCGCCCGAGGTTGTAATCTGTTATGCAACACATTAAAACGAGCAGGCATCATTCGCATCATCACAGTCGTGTTTACCACGGCGTCTTCTCTGCTACTTAGTTCCATCATTTTCACAAGTGAAAGCAAAAGGGAGAAGCAGAGGGAGTGAAAAGCTCACTCTAGAATGATATGTTATATGTACCTATGTATGTTGAGCATCCCCTCTCTCTCTCTCTCTCTTGGCTCGCTTGTTAGCCTATCGCTAAACTGCTAATCACTTCTTAATACATACTACTATCTGAATAACAAATGTTTGTGCAGAGCTATGGGCAAGAACCCACTCACTATACACGAATGTTACTATAGTTGCCTCACTAGACATCCAATAAATATGTAAACATATAAAGGAATGTGCCATAGGGTGTTAATATATGTAGGTAAGTATGCTGGAGTGACATTGTGTTTGTGTGTACGTACATTCAGTATTGTGTAAGTAATGATCCTGTATCCTGTATTTTTTAAATTGGAGTTTTTTAAACCGTTCAGAACTTTCTACATTTGTCTTCAGATTGTTGTCATTGGACTATAGAATGTGTCACACGATTATGCTACACCTTGAATTTTTGAAATCGTTAACTGTTTTCGTTAAAATTCAATACCAAACGTTCTTGGTTCAATAAATACGAATGGAAATTTTAAACCAAAGTAGTTGAATCGTTTGGACGGATACACAAACATAAACTTTTCCCGTACGCTCTTCCTGTTTTGATAATGTTCCTATGGCACATAATAAATCGATAGATCCACAAGTCAAGCACTAATGTATACTTTCCTGGCATTCTTTTATTATAGTGCCACCCAAGGAATGACAAATATCATCTTCATCGTGATCATTATAATAGTAACCATGAATGATACAGTGTAGCATTATCAGCATTTGTGATGATGATGAACTCCAAATGGAAATGATAATGAGAGGAATGATGAGGTAAAGCCGAATAAAGGTCGCTTTGACAGCTCATTTGACTAAAGATAAACGGGTGGATATTATCATCTTTATCAGTGAAAGTGCAAATGATCTATGTGCACCTGCTCGTAATGTGATGTTCATGGCTTGATGTGGAGGAATGTGCCCTTTTCTCTTGTTGTTGTACTTTGTACTATATGCATATGGACTAGCATGTTTTGTGTTGTCCTCATTCTACTGATCCAAATAGACAGACATACATCCATTTTGCTTTTTACTTGTATCATTTTCATCATCAGTCATGCATATTGACGTTAACGGTTTGTTCAAATGCTGTGAGATGTGATGATGTCGGAACAAATCCGTCTCATGCCCTGGTTGCTTGTTCAGCTCACAAGCAGTCGACCAGGCACATTAGTCAGGTTTCGTTAAGAAGGCCCCATGATGATAATCATGGTGATGTTGATCAAAATGAGAAGAAGTAGAGTGATGATCATCATCATGTTGATATCATTAGCAAAAAGAGTTGGTTCCTTTGATTAATTCCTTTTAATTCCATCTTTTTCGTATTAGTAACATTCAAGACAAGTGGAGCGCAACTTGTTTCGGTATTAGTGCCGCTTCACCATTTTAATCGTGTAGCGTATTACTGAAATGCTCGATATTACACAGTGTGAAGCTGTACAAGCCCTTATGTAAAATGTGGTTGTTGTATGTTTGGATGGGTGAAGGTTATATAAAGAAGAACATAACAAGCGTGTTGGCTTTCATCTTGGCTTTAACAAGCACATGTCAATTTTATGTTTGCATTAGAATGAAAAGAAGAATGTATTTTGTATCATTCCTTGCACTATTGACATGGCACTGATAACGAAATCATCTTTATCCATATACATATGCACATACATTATGTAACTAAACTATAGGCAGATTCAAGCTGTGTTGAGACTGACTGTGAACATCCGTTTAGCTCCCTTCAGTCAAATAGCAAAGTCAAGGAGCGAAGTATTTGTGTCAAGGTTGTAAACCCTTCTGATCTTCTCTTCTCCAGAGAACGGCTTGCTGCTGTAGAGTGGAAGTACATTCTAAAAAATGCCAATTGTCATTGTCAACAAATGAAACTCTGAATGAAATTAAATATATTTTTTGAAATGGAGCCATATGGATTTGCATGTGGGATGGAAAAGTTGAAGAGAATTAGTATAAAGTTACATGAAGAAAAGGCGGAAAGGAAATATGAGCTGGGTTTTGCTGTCGTTGTGTAATAATTTATTCACACAACAGAAAGGTTTTCAGGTTTCAACATTAGCATTTATAGCTTACATAGTTACCTTACGAATTTGTGTTGTATAGCTAGTCAGACTGTAAACAAATCCCTGGAAAATGACATACAATGTGTATGATACACATAATGCCATTTTCAGCATGGTGTGTGGAAAGACGATACCTTGAGGTTGCGTGCAATGTAATATGCACAGTTTTTTAAAGATTCAGTGTTTCCTGTTTGCTGGAAAAAACTGAATATGTATGCTCGAAAGACGATTACTGGAATCTTTCGTAATTTTTTAATTAATGATATGTATCCAAAATACGAACATTAGCGTGGGGAACTCCTCGAAGAAAGACAAACAATGAAGTAAGTTGCGTAAGTTAAAGGAAATTACATGCTACAGAGAGGTTTAGTAACTAGAAATTTCAGCCGACATAAACTGATAATGAATAATAATTATAATTTAGAATAATGTACGATACGTTAAGTTATATAAACAGCGTATTGTGTTAGTTAAACAAGACAACACGACATCAATTTACCATCATGTGAGTGTTTAGAGGTCACCTTTCGAATTCTATTTAGGGTTTTGTTTGGCCACTGCAAAATTGGTCTATTATAAAACGTACACAGATTCCGATTCGCAGAAAATATAGCAGGCATCCAACTGGTACTTTGATCAATCCAAAGTACCTGCGAACCAAACGTAGTACAAACAAGTTATGCAATTGCTTCATGTGAATTTTTTCCAATCTCCTGTATAACATTACGCTAGACTATATACAAAATGTGTTTATGTTAAATTGAATATATCTTCCTCTGGAAAATAATGTGAACCTACACATATATATTGAGTACACTATTTGACATGAACAAACAGTTAAAAGATCTCTGTCGAAATCAGTCCACCTTTCCTCTTTTACAAACCCTTGTTAAAAAAGCAAAACCAGAAAACAGAACAAATCGATTCCAGGTAACCTACCTACGACTTGAGTTCTTGAAACATGCATTTTTTTTGTTTTCTCTTCATTTTCATACTCCTACTACCTTGTCATGCTTCCATTGCCATTACCTTCAGTTTATATATCATGGTCCATCTTTTCTGTATCCAGTTACAGTTGGTAGTGTTTTTAATTGACAACCGAGTACACAAATATGAAAAGAATAAGTTGCCTGTGTGCAAAGGGCATACTTTCCTTTGTTCTTTTCCTAATACAAATTACCAACACGAGTCTCCGGTCGCTAATGCGTTTTTACCCTCGTTATCATTATGTTCTTCCTTCTTCTATTTTTTTCTTCCGATTTTGTGCGTTCATATACTTGTTCCGCCACACTCACAAGTCAATTTAGTGTGTACACAACTAACATGCATAAAAATTCATCCGCCACCGTCACCACTCTTAGTTTCACCACCACCACACATACCTCACCCACACAGACAATCGCAAAAAATGAAAATGCGAGCGTATTCAACGCAGCACTTTTTCCTTCTCTTTCTCTTGCTCTTCATTCATTCCACAGTCAAGTAGGCAGAGAGCATAGGGCAAATACATAGAAAGAAAGATAGGGAAACAGGAACAAAAACTAAATGGAGAGCAAGTACATGCATATAAATATTAGAGAAAATGCATAATAAATATGAATCCCCTCTATACTCTCACAATGATTATATGTACTCTTGAGCTTCCCTGCTCACTGATACTACTACGACTACGGAAACATGATAGAAGAAAAGTATAAGTGGCTGCAAAAAGTAGAAGAACAAGAGAGAAAGAGAGTAAGAAAGAGAGAGAGAAACAAGACGAGGAAAAAATGTAGAGCTGTAAATCTTTCAAAAAACCCTGTTTCATAAATTATCATACAAAGCCTCTTGTCGGAATTCTTGTATGTTGTTTCCCTGAAACTTCGTTAGCTCTATACACACACACACACACACTTACGTACATGGAGTTTGAATGTTGTATGAAAAACGAAGAAGCAGCAGAAAGGAAAAAGAAGAAAAATACATAAGCGTGTTTTGCGTTATGTTTCCAGTTTGTATGTCGTATGTACGTTGCTGCCACTGATGTTGTTGTTGTTCACTTTGAAAATGCTTCCCGTTACCGTGGCGGATGACTACTGTTTTGTACTACATTTTGTGGTGAAAGTGAACGCAATGTTGCTGTTTTGGTGGTAACGGCGGTAGCAATATAACTTGTGGTATGTTTTCTGCTTACATATGAACCCACTTATTTAACAAAATATTGAGACAGTATTACTTGTAGCCTTATTATAATGTGTACGGAGCAAATACGTGGTTACGTGAGCATCCATTTAACAACACTCATCCATCCATTCATTCCTTCATTCATTCATACATTTGTTCAAGGAGTGTGAGAGAGAGAAAGAAAAAAAATCGTGCACATACATAAATACATTGAATGATGATCAGAATAGTATGCTATATGCCTGCTACTAAATAAACACAATATGGCATTGCAATAATAACGAACATCGTGATAAGTTCAGTGGAAAAGAATGCATATTGTTGTTGTTGCTCGTGGAGGCTAAGCCTTCAAAAAAATAAGTACAGGAATCTGTTCAGTTTTTGGTACCATTTTGTGAAGAAGCTGAGGAACTAAAGAAGGAACGATGAGATGAAAAGGCAGCGGCAAGAATAATAAGAGCAAGGAGCAGACATACAGAGAGAGAAAATAAATGGCAGTAGGAATCAACTTAAGGCAATGTTACATTATCAGACAAGAACGAGCATGAAGGATGAAGGAGACAAAGTAAAAGAGTAAAGACGCGTAACAACACAAGAGTATATTCATGAGCTGATGGTTTGGTCTGGTTTTATTTGTTGGACTTGTGTACACTGTATATTTGTGCATTGTTTGGGTATATGTATTCCTTTACTTCTATTTTTTCTATGTAGGTGTTTAAGAGATGAAAAAGGGAAAGCAAATGTGTGTATTCATTTTATAGGGGAAAGTATCAAGATATACTTATATATTTATATCGGTGCAAAAAATTCTAGACCTTTTTCTCCTATTCTTAAAATGCATACTTGCCTTTCTTACCACCACTACTGCCCCTTCTTCTCCTCCTTCAACAATTCAACCAATAACAACAAAAGCAGTGGTAGCGGTAACAGCAAAAGTTAAGAAAGGGAAGCGAAAAAAGGAGATGATAAGAACTTTGATATAATTTATAAAACTTTATCAGTATTTTTTCCTTCTGGTTTTCTTGTTTCCACCCAAAAAAAAGCTGCCGTGCCATGAAGCCGTTGTAATGCCACTACCTTACATAATACACAAGAAAGAATTTCATTTATGTATCACCATAGGCACTGCTTCTGTTTTTACACAACAGTGGAACTTGAGGCCTTTCTTTATATCAAAGTAAACCACAAAAATGCATACATAACAGCGAAAAAAAACAAGAGAGGAGAAAATAAACTTGTTGTAGACCGAGCAAGTATGTAGCTGTGATTGTTGTGAATATATGCACCCGGGAGAGAACGAAAACCACCACTCGTCTCTCTTGACACATACGTGAATATGCTTTCTATATTAATAATAATAGGAATAATTACGTCTGATTTCCATTCTGGTTCTCTGTAGGAGAGTGAAGTATCTGGTGGTAACAACTTATCGGATACTTTAGGGAAAGTCTATGTGGTTTTGCTTGGTTGAGTAATGGTGTGTGTTGCCTTCCCTGTGTACACTTATACCATACCGTTGATGAGAGAAAGTAGTAAGGGAAAAAAGAGCAAAAGTCTAATGAGAAAATAAAAAGAGAAAAAAGGAAGCCCCTTGTCAAGTGTAAGTGGAAAAGATGTGTTTGCCTGGATACAGACGCTTATATGACCTACAACATAATGCAATATGCAAGACTTTGTGGTGATGATGATGATGATGCAAACCATACTCATGATAAATATTCTATAAGGACATAGGCAACTAGCTATAAGCTAGTGTATACTTCTTTAGAAGACATGTATTATAACGATCATTGCTAAAGTAGAGAAATAAATAGTAGTAAAAGAACTTGGGTTTGGTGGTAGGGATAAAAAAAGTCAGGGTAAGTATAAGGGAGAGATAGACAGTTTTTCAGGTATAAAGTTGGAATAGTAGCTTGTGTGACTGATAAAAAAGTTGAGGCCTTACGAGGCTCTTTTCTCTCTCTTGTTCGTTTTGTGTCGTCGTTTCCTCTAAATAAGCACACTGTACAGAAGAAGAACCGAGTACCTCTTAACTTGTCGGTGTGGTGGTGAAGGCGTTTGTTGTACAACCATAAAGGTTATATTATAAGCTGCATGAAAAAAGCAGAAAAAAGTGTATATTGCTGCTGTGATGATGATGATGATGCGGTGTGCTTGCTCCTCTGCTCTCCCACTGCCAATCTTTGCTGGCTTAATGAAGTGGCAGAATTTTCGAGGAGAAAAGAAGAAAAAAGAAAGTTTGGTGGATTCAATCCAGATTCCGGCAACTTGCCTTGTTCTTTTTTTCTTTCTCTTCACTTGTTTCTCTTATGATTTGTCATTTTCTTAAAGATCCGTCTCCCTCTCTCTTTCCAACTTTCCTTAGTGCTGGATATTTTTGTTTCAAGCAGGAAGAAAAAGATGATGATGAAGACAACAATGAATGTATGCTATGAACAATGATGGCGGTTAGACGCAAAAAAGAAGGAGAAAGTATAATGTGACGTTTTTGGCCTGATTTTTTATGAGAAAAAGGGTTGACTGTTATGCGAATGTCAGCAGGTACACAGGAAGCAATCATCTCTGGATATTTTTATTCTCCTCCTCTCCGCTTCTCTGTTTCCGCATAATACTTTTCATACGGAACATTATTATGTCTACACAAATTATTGGACGAGTGGAGAAGATTGTAAGCTTTTTCATGTCCCGGTACCATTTTTCTACCTTTTCCTTTGCTGCCAATGCTGCTGTTTGTGAAGCTGTAGATCCCTACAAAGTCTGTCAGAGACTGTATAACATACCAAAAGATATTTTTACAATCGGACGTCGGAAAATTTATTCAGGGCAAGAGTGACGACATAAAGTGCTTTTCCACGTGTACACGCATGAAATTGCTGCTTTGTTCTCAGGTTCTGACTGACCCTTTCCTTACTGTGAATTTTGTGAATGACTCCATTTCACAATGAAAATGGTATTTTATTCTGAATACATTCGTTGATATACATACGTAATATGATTTTTGGATCTAGCGTGTAGCCTGATTCCTCCACAAAGCTTTTCCTCCCCCTCGAATAATACATGATATACCGTTAGCATTGATGATGATGTCTGGATAAAAGTGTTTTTCGCTGAGAATACAGAAGACGAAAAAGAATTTGAAAACGTTTGGTTGATTGAACCTTAGCAAGAGGAAAAAAGAAAAGAGAGGGAATGAAATTTTCTCAAAAGGTAGTTTGTAAAGAAAGACTTTGAAGATAACAGCATTGTATATTTTTTTCTGTTTCTTTCCTCTCGCTCTCTCCCTGCCTTTCCCTTTTTACTTGCTCTGTATGAAAAATGGTCCTTTTTCCACTTTGACTCTCCTTTCTCATCTGGTTCTCTCAACAGAGCAAAAAGAAAGAAAAAGACAAGCAGACCAACGACGAGTGAAAGCTGTTCTGGACCCGACCTTCGTTATTTTCCATCAAAGGATAATACTTTGTTGGCTATGCGGATATTATGAAGAAGAACGTAAAATATACATGTAAATAATATACTATGTTATACATAACTCTCTTCCACTCAATACTTAAATGCGTAGGCACATGTAATTTTATGTACGGTCAGCAGTAACATAGCCTTATATAAAGTGTACAATATATGGAAACCGTTCAAGCATTTTTCTACGTGAATTTGAAAGCATCTTCTTATTCCTATTCTTCCCAATAACAGACAAACCATCCATTCGGGAAAGATCTTTGACTTCCCACGCATTGTTTCTCCTATAGTTTAACCATATATATATTTATATTTAGAACTCTTTTATTTTGTGTAAAGTTGTTTTTCGCTTCCTACGTTATATTACAGTCTACTTACCTACAACCTTTATGTATTAAATAATATACTCAACTTTTATGTACATATAATTGAGTCAACTTTAGTCATGATGGTTTAGTTCCTATAAGAGCACGTGTACCGAAAAATATACAGTCAATTGCACACACAGCAACCCAAGTAGCGGGCGTAATGTACACATGTGTGATTGTGAATGGTGCCCTTCATGTCTGTGGAGGTATATGTGTTCGGGCAGACTTCTTTTTTATGGAGGTATTTACACAAAATAGGTGTAATTCTAGAACTCGCTACTTTTACTGCTACTGCAACTACCACCACCACCGAGTTTCATCCGGCATAATAGAGAATGATATTGTTCTTGATTGAATTGGATTGAGAAAGTGGATGGCTGCTTTCTCTTATTCGCAGCAATTCTTCTACTTTGACTTCACAGTCCCTTGCTTTTGTATTTTCGTTGAACTTGCACACATTCTGCAGACGTGGCACGGGAAAGGCAACGCCATCACCGTCACAGCTACTAGGAGCAGGACCGGAGGTGTTTCAGTCAATAGTATTTAGATTGTCTTTTGAAGTCTTGTTGAGACACAAGTCTTCGGGAGCTGGATTTTCATCCGTTTTATGATTGTATGCATCAATGTATTGTGAAGAGAGGAAGTAGTCGTAATATTATTATGAAAGATGATGATAGCATTGTTGAATAAGTCGTATGATCCCACTATTTTCAAGGTTCTTCTTATAAGCTGGTTGGATAACCAAAATTTTCACCTTGTACGCTTTCACTTTGCTTTCTTGTCTGCCTTCCAGCTATATTATGCAAGATATCAATAATAATAGGGATTATAGTGTACCAACTTGTAAGGAAAGGAGAGAATCATCAAAACCACCGGAAGGGACACGTTGACAATACCAAGTCAGAGAAAGCTTTTCTGTATGCAGACGGTATAGAAGCTTTCAGATTGTATTCCAGTTACGGCTTTTGACGGCGTGAACAAGCAAGAATGGAAATGGCAGTTGCAGTCGGTACACAATCTGACAGAAACTGTGGAACTGAGAGTTTTTGAAAATGCCTTTAACGATGTGCGAAGACAATTTATAATTAGAATTTCACACAAGAGCTGAGAGCAGACTAAACTACCTATATCGCATTGGTTACGTAAAAATGATTCTGATTGATTGTATTGATCCTGCCGGAAAGAAAATGTCGTTATTACGTAACTGAATCTTTCGTAAGTGACATGGAATCAAGTAGGACACTGGCGGACGTGTGGGAAAGGAGAAGGTGGGGTGATCCCTGGGTCAAATTTTTTTATTCCATAGGCTCCGTCATCTGTCATAGTTGGGTGCAATGTGGCCTGTATTTACATGCATTCAGTATGGTAATTTTTTATTGAATAGAATAATTTTAATGTACTAGTTCAGTAATATATTTTCAGGATATAACATATGACTAATTTATTGAAATCAACAAACTTTCATTAACCCAACAATTGTTTAAATTAAATAACAAGTTTAATTTAATTTATTCAGAATCAATTTACTAGTTCTTCTTTTTGTACTTGTTCACGGATGATGGTCGACCGCGTCCGCGTCGAGATGATGTTGCAGCTTCCTCTCTAGAAAAAAAAAGAATAAGTTAAATTAACAATTAATTAAAGCGAAGTTTATTTTATTAAAGAAAGTACTTAAACCTAGATTTAAATATTTTCTTACACTTGCAAAGCTGGCATCAACTCCTCCCCTGCACTCGCCTGAACGCCTATTTCCTGCATTGATTCCCTGGCTGCTAGGATGGCAGCGTTTCTTTTTCGGAGTTCCTGTATCTCCCGATTCATCCCTTCATATTCCCTGAGTGTCATGATTACAAGTCCTGATTTAGGAACCAGCAAATCAGAAGTCCTAACAAGGGCTCCAAGTTCTCCAATAGGAGCTTCAGGAATTCGTGGAGCGGTAAAGGTAGGTGTCGACGGTGTCAGCACCAGCTTCGGATTGGACTTCTCAAGGGGCCTCATTACCAATGGCTTGTTTAACCAAGCCGGGGTCCCATTTTTGTTAACGGATCTCGATGAAGTACGATCTTCAACCGTCCCCATTACTCCCTCTTCATCATGCTCATCCTGAGATTGGGTTGGAACCTGCTCCATTTGAATCCTGAAAAAAGACAAAAACACCAGCAATTAAATCAACAGAAACAATTAAAACTATTAAAAACACGTTTAACACATAAAACTTATTGAGATTACCGTAAAACAAGTACCGTTAATTAACAATTAACTTTAACTCCTTCAATAATTAATTTCAAAATAGTTTAGCGAATCACCGAAGAAATAAACTCGTTTTTTTCAGCTCGTCAACCAACCAGTCAACCAACTCAACAGAGCACAAAAAATACAAATGCTCCTAAATGGCTTGTTTGAACAAGTATTTTGCCGCGCTGAACGAGATTTTAATGGCTTGCCAGAGACCCTTTTTTCCTCGTTTTGATTTTGGTCTCCAAGGTTTGGAGTGAAGTAGGCAATTTAATGTAAATTGAAACAGTTAAACTAACGAATTTATTCACAGTTAAATATAAAGAACTTTACTAATTTTGGTTGAGGGTGTCCTAAACAGGTTTACGTTCAGCTACATGAATAGTCTAGTGGATATAGCTGCCTGTTAAGTTTTAGCTTTCTGTGTGGATATTATTATTACATGCATTTGGAACAATAGATAAACCGAACAAACGAAATATAGAAAATTAGCGAAAGGCACCCATTATTTCAGTATTATTAAAATCTCCTAGCATTACCTCAGGCCCTTGCCCCATGTTTTTTCAGCATTGTCTTACGTCGCCCCTGAAAATTTTGAAATCGAAATTATCGCTAAACGGTAATCGTCAGTTTCAAAACGACTTCATATCTATGTTTTGTATTAACAGACGAGTTGAACGATATGCTACTTTACACATGATGTAGCTGAGATTTTTGCAGTTGTAATGGTGTCTAACGGTTTCGGTTGACCAATCGTTTTCAAAATTGTACCAGAGCGAACTTTGGTAATCCGTTATCGATTTGTAAAAACCGAATTCAGATATCGTTTATAGTTTTTGAGATGCCGTGTTGACAAACGGAAGGATGGACGGACGGACAGACACAGGCCTTCGCTACTTAATAATGAAATAGATTAATGTATCTTGGAAACGGGGTAAGCCGATTCAATCATATTATTTGATGTACTAGGTGCAGGGCAAACTACGTTACGGATTAGCTCAAGGTAATCGATTGGCAGTGTGAAAATGCTTCAGGATGACATATAGGTTTGTAGACTACTTTCTTGTACAAATTTCTTATATTTTTGTTTCCTGGGCTCATTATCATTCCAGCTACTTTGTCTCCCGTGATTAATTTGCTCATTTTGACAAAGCCGTCATTATGTCAAGCCATTCAACAAACTTTCCAGCTACACTTACGTATACACTATCCGATAATATATAATATGAAAATTGTGTGAAAATATTATGCAACACACCCACGTATCCTACACTACTTTCCAGACGTACTTTCCATCAGTCGTATCTATCTATCTGGATGATTTTACAGTTGCATTGTCAATCATTGAATACAGCTACTAAAGTTTAACAGAAAAAGTGAATCCCATTTGAAAGAGCATTCAGAATTACCAACTTTTCACCTAGGTTAAATAACCAGCAGCCCATGTAGACAATTGGACTTATTCTCTCTTTGCTCTTTGTTGTACATTTGTATGCATGTGGATCCGTGATTTTCCACTGATTTTCCAAGCAGAACAAAGTCCATTGGAAAGGAACAATCTGTTAAATTAACACACATGAAAGTGCATAACTACCAAAGCATGCAAGTTTCGTGTGCACACCACCTCCACCACCGGGAGGTTCATAAAGCCCAATCAATTTTGATGATGGAGACAAGATGATGATGGAACAGTAAAAATATGAGTCTAATAACAGGCTTCCGTAGTAATTTTGTGATTGAATCAAAATTACACTCAGTCACTCTCCGAGAACGTGGAAAATGAGGAATACAAAACTTTATGAGAGTACAATGCAGGAAGTTTGTGCATTGGTTGCATGCCTGCACGACACACGGTTATGTTGTACCCATTGACGTTGTCACCTTATGAAACCAATCTGAAAGTGAGACTCAACTCATAAAAAAAATGTTGATACTGTTGCTGCTGCCTTATGCGCCTTGTCCTTCTGGTCGTCCTCAAAGTAGCAGTATGTATGTGCAAAGTTATTATATTATTATGTTATTTAATGGCATAAAAAGGGGTGAACGTGTAAACTTTCCCAGCTCACAGGTATTTTTCTCTCACTTTCCTACGCATTGAAACAGAGAGACGAGAAAGAGAAAGGCTTTGACTCTGTCATGCCATGCCGTGCCATGTCGTGTCGTGATGGATGAACTGTGAATAGTTATTAACTTTAAGCTAGCGTGCAGAAAAGGGAGATCAAGAGAGAGAGAAAGAGAAAAAAGAGACAAGAATGACTTGCCACGCTACGACGCATAAAGTAAACCTTTATCTTGTACACATTACTACACAAATAACTTTGCAGCAACAGCACAAAATAAATACTTTTTTCTTGTATGTGGCCATATAAATATTCTATGCATCTATACACACACACACACTCATACAACATAAATTTTCATCCACACCTTTCCAACATTGTTGTAAGAAAGTAACTTTTTCCCCAAACAAATTCCATGTGACACCCTTTGACATAGCTGAATGGATGGAATAAAAAGAAGGGAAGGAACAAAGAATAATACATAAATAAATACTTTCAATTTTAAAATAAAACCTCTCACTCTCCCTCACATGATTTATTTGACTAAACCAGATTTTTCTTCATCTCGTTCCCTGAAACATGGAAAATTTCATACTCCCATTTGATGTTTTTTATTTAAACTGGAAAGGATAATGGATTAAATGACTGTCGATCATCAGTTGAGAAGAAAAAGTAAAAGATAAAATACTAGTAGCAGACCTTTAAAAAACTTTTCTATGTCACGGTAAACTCGTACTTAGAAAATGCGGATGATGACGGCATGTGGATGACAAATAAGTGAGTGAACCATGTATGTTCCCGCATCTCGTATGAGTCGTGAAAAAAATCCATTTTTCAACAGGATATAGATAGATGGATAAAAGAGAGGGGGTAGTCAGGATAAAAAATTATTTGATCTTATCCGATCTTCCTCTTGACGATGATGTGTCAGCAAGCTACATTAATTCTCGTTCAATTTGAGAAAGAGTTTGAAAAGTATGTTATCCCGTTGGATAAAAAAAATACTCATGTACTACTCGCGTGCTCATATTCATACTCGAAAAAGGCAAATGCGAATCTGTTAGGGGACTCTTAGCTTGACAACAATTGTGTGTCTCTAAGAAGAAGGTGATGGGATGATGCTGATGCTTGATGCAATATTGATTAAATTATCCGTAAATATTTCTTTCAAAGACATTGTCTTCCACTTCCATCACCCATTACGCAAATCGATTTCCTTAGGTCTCCTCTCCGTTCTGCTCTTTTTATCCCGCTGATGATGTAAAAGGGCACGGGTGAATGAGAGTGCGAGAGGTGATCCTATGAAAATTTCATCTAGTCCATTTCACTATTTCCTACTTATTCCTCTTCTGATTCCTTCTTACCAGCAGCTTTTGTGAAATACACACTCTTGAGCAAATGTTGAATGTAATATAGATATATACATACACACACGTTCTCTCGCACTCGTTCACTTTTAGGTACTTGAATACTTGCACACTTTCCAGTACACACTTTCCAGATAAAATTCAAAAAGTTTCTCATCCATCTATGCATAATGTGCTGTGGTAATAGATGTTGCTTTAATAGGAAGGCTCCATCATCCTCATCAGGAAGAGTAGCGGTAGGATTACCAAAAATGCTATATGCTGTGAATTTGAGGTACTACTCTTGTTCCCTGCAATCCTATTTATGTACTTGTTCTGTTGTGCGTATTCAAAAGCTAAGTTGTACGACTTGCTTTTCTCCTTCATCTTTTTCCTCTTGTTCGGTTCTCTGTCAATTCGGGTTTGTTCTTCTGTTCCTCTCCTTCAAAACCATTTGAGATGAGACGTTCCACTTATTTACATCTTCTCTTCTTCATGCTTCATGTTTAGTAGTAGCAAGCAAGACACCGTCATTATCATCATCCAACCAACCAACATTGTATGCTATGAACCACTCCAGACAAATTGTGCCTATATCATTATAAATGTACGCTATAATTTTCTTTAAAGCTAACCCATAGTTCATACACCTTATACGGTGTGTGACTTTATGCTCCAGACAAACTTGGGTGAAGTAAAGTGTGTGCACTCTTTTCATTATACTTAGGTAGCGTGGATGTCATTGGATTGACTGCAGTAAGCACAAGATTTGACTGGCCTTCAGTACTCCCTGGTGTTAGCGAGACCAGAACCCGGAACAGCCTAGCTCTGGTAATCATTATTATTATTACATTTAGAAACTATCACTTTCTCATTCTCAGGTTTTCACTCTCTTCTTAGCTCAGCTTTTCTACTTGTTATTGACTTGAACACTTACTTGGCATTCCGTTTTTGCGCAAGCTAGGTATGTCTCCTTTTCCCTGGCTTACTCTACCTTTAGTATTCTAGCCTCGCAATCGACAAAGTTTCAACTCTCAGACAATATCTATTGAAACCTGAGCTAGGATGTACGATGACAATGATGGCGCGGCATAGATGCATGCACATATTATGCAAGAACGGAAAAATATGAGGTGGATGTGGATGAGTAGAAAAGGAAGCAAGACAGCAGATGGAACAAGAAAACTGGATAAGTTCAGGATACTGCTGCTTACAAAAACTCAAAATATACGACTTTCTACATGCATGTAAGTGAAAATAGTGAAATTTAATACATTCAAGATATCAATTCACTACTACTCCAGGAAATTCTCTACTACTACTTCCTCTCTCTCGTCTCTCAGTGAAATGGAGAGCAGGAAATATCCCTTTAAATTTGCCCTAAATAAAATCATGAAAACTCTGTAGCATCGTTTGTCCATCTTCTCTCCTTTCTATGTCTTTGCTTAACTGTATTTTACTTTTACTTAGCTATTGGCAGCAATATGAATGTTTGATAAGGTGCACAGGTTGCACTGTTCACCAATGTATCCTATTACTAGTTGTGTATATTCATATATTCCTCCTCAGTATCGTATTGCATTATTATTGCCATGCTAAATTCATACGATTTTGTAAGTACAAATCAATGAAGACGATAGCTGAAACAATATATGTGCTTAGAAGAAATAAAGTTTACTGCAAACAGCATTCCAAATATCATCATCTTCAGTCCTATCATTTTCTCACTCTATTATAGTAGCAATTCACATGACACTCACACAAAAAATGAGATTTCCAATTTTTCTTCATGTTCTTTCCCATCTTCATCTTTTCTTTCTCCAATGACTCGTGCTCAAAAAACCCGTGCACGGAAACGCTGAAAATCATCTCCAACCTCACTACCACTATCACACGCGTTTGAGGAGAAAAAAAACCACGTACTTACATTACTGCCGATAGCATGTACACGGGTGTGTGAATTTGTGAGTGCGTGTGTCGTACACATTTCTCGCGTTGCATCTCATATACCATGATCATCAACATGATCAGAACAAAAAACTCCTTAGCAACCTCTACACCATCAGCACAGGATGTAATGAGAGTCGCTAACTTGGATCTCTGTGAGTCTGGATAGTGGAGAGAAGATCAATGGACCGAAATTCTTTCTTTCGCTGGCTTCTCTCATACATACGTATTAATATGTATGAGCATTGTTGGTATTAGTTCATCATCATCTACGTTTTAGCCTGATTCTCAGGGGAAAAAATCACAAGATCAAAATAGAGTCTAGGAGACAATGTCATGAAACACGAGGAAAAAAGTGGTGGTGGTGGGTAGATGATGTCGCGCAAGAAAATTCGCTTCTTACTCGATTCCCAATTGTGTTTTCTTCTCCGTTTTTCACAAGCAGCAGAAATCAAGTATGAAGAAAATGACTAGTTTTGAATAATATCATCAAGCATTGAATAGTATTCCCAAGTATCCCACCACCACCACCACCACCACAAAAAGGGAGTGCAGGGCAAAAATGCGGTGTTTATTAGTTGCACACTACAAGAATGACAACCTCCAAATTGCCTAATTTTAATTCTTTAAATATATTTATCCAGAGATTTCTTGGTTTAATAAAAGATTAAGAATAATGCAGACTTTTACCTGCTAATTGAAATTTTGAAATGCCAAAAATTTTGGTGGGCTATCTTTTGTTCCCTAAGTAATTTAAAGGGAAGCCAAAATTGCTTTCTCGGTTTGGGTAAAATTTATATGCATTCAACATGGTAAAATAAATATAACATTACAGTTTACAACCCAAAACAACGAAATCAAATCTAGACCACCATCAGTCAGCAACGTGTTTACGGCCGGTTTTTATGTACATGAGGTCGATTGCACATGATCTTCATCAGCATCAAAGGAAGCATTGTTTGCATCAATAGCAAAAGGAGGAGTAGTCGGAGAAGACTCAAAGTAGTAACTATAATGATCCTCTTGTGTAAAAGGCGGTTCGACTTAGCTGCCACGACGGTTACATTAATGTGCGTACATTCGTTGGTTCCTTCTACCTTTGTCATTACAAAGCCATATGCAAATCCCCGTATGCATTAGATTTCCTTTTTATTACGGATTTCTTTCCTTCGTCTTAAAAAGATTCCTCTTTTTGATTTACTGTTCACACTGCAATTTGCATCATCGGTGGAGGGTCTTGTTCTTTTTCACTTTGTATTATTTGGTGGTAAAAGAGAGGCAAAGAGAAGTCTTCCCTTTATTACAATATTAGTGTCTCCGAAAGTAGCTGAAAGTCAGGGAGCAGAATCAAATAAAATCCGTTTGCAATTTTAGGGGAGAAACAAGCAAAAAATGTGTTTTCGTTAGTCATTTCTTTCTCTCTTGGTTTCTTAATGATCCTCATCTTTTGCTTTTTGAAATAAAATAGTATCAGCTCACAAGACAAGAACACAAAGCAAAATGGAAGTTGGCAGGTTTCAGTTCCAGGCAAATTCATTTTTCCAAACTAGTACGACAAGTTAGCGGAGTGTAGATGGTGTGTTGCTGTTCAGAATAAATTTTCAATACTGAAAACTGAAAAGAATATCTATCGAGCAGAGAGGATGTTTCATATGAATGGTTTCGTTTTCATGGTGGTGAACCTTTTGCGTTGAAATTATTCTCTGGAGCTGTTATTTTTATTATGTTAAAGGAGAATTCAAATGATGTGACGTGTGGCACTGGGTGTTGTACTACCATCACATTACAATGGTGGCTACCGCAACGACAATTCGACACTCCGGAAAAGTAAAAAAAGTACTGTTTTAGGAAAACGAAAGAATGGATATGAAAAGAGGATGTGCATGAAATTGGATGTTGCACATTCAGCAGGCGTCCAGAGTACTTGGAATCCGGACAAAGGACGGACGCCAGTACCATCACCGGTAAAAACGGTATACCAGGTTTGCCAGGTTTGCTTGCTAGTTTACTTTTTTGTTGAATAATAATAGAAAGTGAAATTGGGTAGGAGAGGAGGATGGATGTTGACGGCATGGTTATTTTGAAGGGAAGAGAGGAAAACCTTCAAATATTATTACCCAGAATAGCAGCACGAGATACGCAGAGACAGAGCAGCACAGACAGACACACCTACATACTTACAACCTGATCCTCCAACTCCTTCATTTAATTCCAAGTTTTAAGGGAGCAATAAATCATTTTGTGATTCTGGGCTGGCCAATCTATGGACCATGGCTGTGTGTGTGAGAGAGAGAGTGTGTGTGTGTGTGTGTGGTTGGCTAGATGTAACCTCAAGTTCTTTTCCACTTTCTCCCTGAGCTTTATTTCAACGTGACAATTATACAGATGGGGAAGACGAGATCCTTTATTTCTCCCTCTCGTGAACCGTCGAACCTTGCAGCATCATAGAATCAGCACAGCACTACACTGCTGCCAGCTATAGCACTTTGTAGCACAGTCCTCTGTTTTCACACACTCTCCAAAAATATTTAAGGCCCCCCTCAGCATACGCAGTTTTTTCATTTAAAACTCTTCGTGCTCTGTTTCCCCTTTCCATTTCAGAGCCAGCCAACACACAGCGAGCCACCAGCCCAGCAAAACAAAAAGGGATAGGGTTTCTAAACACTTACAAAAATATATATCATCAATAGGTTGCTGTAAATGCCATTGGCAATAAACGGCCACTACTGGATTCAATATGTCAGAACAGAAGCGCCATCACCACCGCCAGTATCAATACTTGCTATTATATACACGACATCCTTCATGACGATATACGGTGACAGTAGTTTTACTACTACCCGTACAACAATGACGGTGGTGTGGCGTCTATGCGCAAATTATGATAATATGAAATAGGAAATACAGTTAGATATTTATCATTTTCATCTTGTGGCACGCACCGACATTCAAATGTTCTCTAAAATTATTCCACCGTTAGAACGGACAGAGCGAGAAAATTGGAATGATAAACAAAATATGCATAAAAGCTGTGGTGCGTATCTAGCAAAAAAATGTTGAATAGGGAAGTCCTCCCGGATTTTCTTTTTGCAGGACCTTTTCTAGCCAAGAGAAAATATACTTGTGTGAAGTAAGTATGCGCACCTGCTTTCAACAGTGTAACCATTGCACAGTGTGCAAGTAATAGCGCTCTAGTAAATATCTACGCAGAGTTGTTGTTGAGATTTTCTAGAGCGCTAGTACGGTTGATAGAACTTGCTTTGTGCTGTGATGCATTTCAACTACATACATGGCTTATATCACTACAACTGTTTTATCTTTAAATCTTTCCGGAGTAGGGATAAAGGAAAATCATGAAGTAAAAAAATACTAATAATTTTCTGAATAGAGGAAGTGAAAGGCAAACAAGTCTAAAGGAGAAAGGGCACTTTCTTCAATTTTTTATCCAACTATGATGACAATATTTCACGGAGAGTGGAAGATAGAGAGAAGAAGAGAGCTTGTTCACTGCATGAAATGACAAACTATTAGAATTTTTCAATGAAAAAAGTTTAACAAAAAGGATTTGTGGGAAAAAGAAGGAGGAGGAAGGCTAGTAATAAAATGAAAGGAGAGAGTAGTAGAGGAAGAGGCAAAGTAAAAGTG
Source organism: Coecobrya sp. COE2 (assembly GCA_027743765.1). Classification (NCBI taxonomy): domain Eukaryota; kingdom Metazoa; phylum Arthropoda; class Collembola; order Entomobryomorpha; family Entomobryidae; genus Coecobrya; species Coecobrya sp. COE2. Next base: position 39,705 of record JAHZMV010003083.1, on the reverse strand, counting down.
GGAGACATTCTTTAATTTCTTTATCAAGAGAGATAGCAACACCATGGTCGTTTCTGTAGTATCTGTAGTACTAGTAGTAGTTTTCGTACCGATAGTAGTCTCATTTTCGTCGCATTTTTTCATAGCAATTTCAAAAAGTTTGATCCAATAAAAATGAGAAGAGGAAGAAGAAGAGAGGAGACTGTTGTCTAGAAAATGAAAGCGTCAAAAGTCGACAGTTTTTTTTGCTACTATTGCGCTGTCGCTCTCCCGCTCTCCTTTTCCCAGCTCCTCTTCAAATGTTTTGATATGCATATTTGTTCATCTTTCACAAGTTAAAGCCAACCAATCCATCTCTCCACAACTTATTCAGAACAGCAAGCAGTCACACCGTCGTTGTCTTTCGCACCGTCGTAGTCATCATAGTCAGTCGTCACACTCGTTATATGATCCTATATATACACACGACTTAAAACTTTTACCCTCCACTTTTTTTTCTTTTTTTGCTCTTCTTCTTTCTTTTCTGTTTCGTTAAAGCCAATTTTCTTGCTAGAAAAAAAAGCGCAAGGGAAAGCCAGTGAGCATCACAATCATAGCACTGTGAGTATAGTGGTGATGGTGGTCGTCTTCTTTTTCTTCCTTCATTGAGCTTATAGAGATAGCACGTATTATAAAAAAAGCTTTGTGCTTTTCAAGTTACATGGCTGCTTGACTGGAAATCCTGTGTGGGCCGGAAATCTTTTACCAGTAGTGGTAGTGGTTATGGTGCTAGTGGCAACACACAGCTATAAGCACAAGTAGCATGGCACACAACATTTTTTCTGTAAAAAGTTCACAAAAATATGGAAACTGAATATATCCAAAGCTAAGGGGAGAGCGATGAACATGGCATATACTACGGAGAGATGTAGGAAGAGAGAGAAAAGGGAGCCCCCGTGTGTCAAGTGATTTATGAGCCATCGGGACATGAGAGTTTCTGAGCTGTCACACGCTTCTAATACAACTCATGAGACTCCAACGATGCATTAGCTTTTTTCGTGGCCATCGATATGATTGCCCTCAACGGAACGTCCTTTCAACTATACCAACCGTCGCGTCGTTCCCGTCCTCGTCGTTTTCCACTAGTACTACTACTTACTTCACAATTTTTCCCTCTTATTCTTTAACATTGCTTCCTGCTGGCAATCTGATTCCTGTTTCTTTCTACTTCCTCTCGGCTCATACATTCGTTCCTTATACTCCTACCAGTACTCCTGATTACACTAAAGCTTGTGCTCCAACATTCACTCACTAGCCTTTCCTTTTTCCTTTTGTCCTCAAACAAACAATGACACATGATCTCAAAACCAGAAGCCGACAAAATCTACTTTTAGCCGGAACACTCAGATTCTCTATCCCTCCTTCTTTTTCTTTCAGAAGAGAAAAGGGATAAAACGAATGAAAGGAAGAATTGGAAGAAGGAAATTGGCAGATCTCATTTCAATTTTCCCCTTCAACATGGCTACCACATCACAGCTCGCACACCATCAACAAGGTTTACCTGCTTGTCAAGCTAATGCAATGAGTAAATTGACTTTATCACTGGTGGACAAACGGAGATCAGATTGCAATCCAATCACACCAGCACATCCATTTAAGTACGTACCAGTCAAATGCAGTGGATGGGTTAAACTTCAAACAGAAAGGAATGCTTATTTAAAATGAAATTAAAATCACACACTTTCTAGCAACTAATGTATTTTCTTTTTAACCCTTCCTTCTTAATACAATCTTTCTCACGGATGCACAAGTATGCTAGTATTCCCTATCCCATTTCACAATCTTGTGTGGGAGCACCCTCTTTTCCATTTTGAAATAGTGACATTCCATTTGCTCAACAGTCACAACTTTCTACTTTTAGCTTTGATGTCCTATTTTTTCTTACAAAAATAAAACTTATTAAACGGCAGCACGTGCATAAAACACGTAAGTAGATACCAAAAATATACATGCATATTTGTTTCGTAACAGTCAAATTTTATTTGTGCATCCACAATTTTTTCATGAGCGTCTTTTATTGAAATGTTATTTTAGCACTTTTAATTAATTACTCTGCCTTTCACCACTTTAGCATTCCTGGAGTCACACGGTTGCTCACAGCGATCCATCAAAAGCAAGACCTTGTTTGGCAATCAACAGGAAAAAACAAGAAAATATTTTCGTGCCTTGAACAATCATATATTTCAGCGAGCCCTTCGCACTAAAGTTCTCTCTGTACTCCCATATAATTTCTTAGTTTAGCACCTTTCTTCTGTTCAGAGGTATATGTTTTATATACATAACGTAATGGATTTCTTTGTTTTACATCATCCTTCTTTTTTGAAAATTACGTGTGACCTTTTTTCCCTCTTTCAGCTTCCTTCCCAATATACATTTCTTCCTCGTGTTACGCTGCTGGTGATGAAGGCGATGACGGTAATGATGCCAAAGACACTTTCGGAGATGTTGTTAGGGAAAAGCAAACATTGGCACAAATTGTACATGTTTACAAAACTCCCCAGGACGACAAAGACGAGGACGACAGCGGCTAAAAGGCAACTGCCTGTGTGTTGCGCCGCCTTCTAATTTATTATATAATGTGAACCGGTATACGTACATATCTCAGTAATCTGGAGCAAATATTACGTAAAATTCCCAGAAACTATATTTTTGGACTACTAGGAAGCAATAATAAGTATAAATGGATTAGGAACGAAAAGGTAGGTGATGAAGGTGGCGGTTCTGGTGAATTTGTGCAAACTCTCACATCATCACATCCATTCAATTGATTTATACATCCCTTCCAATATACATATATGCACATATCTGTTGTCCTCTGTTTGTTTTCTCTTTCCTTACTTGTACATAAAGCATGTTTGTACACATATATGTGTATACAATAAAGTATTTATCTTTTTAAGAAGAGGCAAAGTTTTTTCTCTTTCTAGCTAGGAGAATGGCAGCTGTTGACGTACATTCGGAAAGTAAAAGTAACGGAAAGAAACTCTATGAGCCCAGGAGAAAAGAAGAATAAAGAGGCATTCCAGCTAAAAAAGTAGAACAAGCAAGGCGTTGATGATTGATTGATTAATTGATTCTTCTCGTCTTCATTTTCTCCCCAGTGTTTACTTGCATGGTTAGACAGCATCTCTTGCTTCTACTGCTACCTCTCCCTCGTTTTTTTTCTCTTCTGACGAGAGGCAAGGCTCTAAGCACTTTTCCCCGTTCGACTACAACAACAACCAACATCACTGCTGCTGCTCACCCTTGCATGCTCACCTTATTATGTGTCTTGTGCATGCATGTATACACATACATATATGTTCGGAAGGGCTCTCACTACATTATCCAATAAAAAAGAAAGTAGCAATATATGTAGTCTATGCATGGTCATGTGGAAAAAAATTGTGGCTGTAGTTTACCCCCTAGTTGTACAACCAACAGTGGACCAAGAGGCAGTAAGGGAAAACTGGTTGAAACGTTCTGCGTAAGTGAAACAAGGGACTTTTTACTTTTTTGTCTTTTGCTCTGGGCTCTTCTCGCTAGTGTGCCGGAGAAGGAAGGAAAGATGTTGATGAGGATGATGGTGATATGGTGGCACACTATGAGAACTTTACCACGAATAAGTACACATGTGTATACATGTTACGCTTGCATTACCGATATACCGATATATCCATGTTGGTGTTTTTTCATCGGTTTTTTTTAGTTTTCCGTGGCGGTAGCAACAACCACATCAACAGCAGCACCATTAGCACTAGTAGTGTTGATGAATGGTTTAGCAGCATGTGTGAAAGACCCTTCTTATTTTTCAGATTATTTATTTTTTCTACTAGCCTTATCCATTATTAAGCTACTCTGAACACTTCCTATTGAGCTGTGTTAACTAATATTTTTTGGTTGAGCAGTAATAGTAGTAATACTATTAGTAATAGTGGTAAGGTGAAAATTTCCGCTGTGGCGTCGGCGGAGGTGGTTCTTTAAAAAACTAACTTTTTATTAAGCTTGTTGACCGTGCTCGCCCTTGCTAGCTTTCATCTCCTTTTCCACTCACTCAGTGGTTTCTTGCTTGCCCCTTTAGGATAAATAAATTATATATTTTACAGAGTTTATACTCCACACAGTATGTACACTTTGACTAAAGTATTAGTAGAATATAAGTACCTATAGTAATATTTAAGTACATATAATCATATACCCATGTTCACTTGTGATATGATGCCTGCATTTTCACTTTTCCCCTTTTTTTGTTTTTACGTATATTTTTCCTCTTCTTCTCTCCATCTTCTTCACTAACGAGTCACGGTAGTCACGAACTCGTTTCACCTTCTTTCTTTTTTCTTTTCCTCTTCTCATTCTTTTCAACATGATTTGCTGTTTACTTCGGCACAGTACTATTTGTACATGCATATAGCGTGTTTGTTTCTCAACATAGTCCTATTCCCAACTTTCCAACCGCTGCTATACCCTATGAAGATGGAGTAGTTGATGATGATCATGATGCTGAGTATTTTTTGTCGGTGTTGGTGCGACCGAATTGAGTGAGTGCAGCAGTAGGCAACAGCAGTAGTTGGTAGTGGCGGTGGTGGTAGCAGTAGTGAGTGCCACTAGAAGTGATAGAAACAACACAATTTGTGTTTGATAGATCTTTTCCCATATGGCTTACCTGCTTGCAGACTCACATACACACTCCGAAGTAGCAAGCCAAGTCAAACTACCAACCAGCCTCCATTGATTAACCATTACATAAATCGACTTGCTGTTCACTGCAAAGGGAACTACCATTAAAGCCACTCCTTTGTATCCACAGTTTTCGGCGTTTTTAAATAGTGATGGTGGTAGGTTAAAATTAGCTATATAGTGTCATATGTATATAGGATAAACACAGTTGGGCACCATTGCTCCTGTAACTGCGGGAGTTTCAACAAGAAGAAAAACTGCTCCCTGGAGTGGCGAATGCAGTTATTTAAATTTTCCCTTTCCTTAATCTCTTCGTGTGTGTAACTGTATAGTTTTTTTTTTGGCTTTTTACGTTTCTTTCGTCGTCGTATGCATTTTGTATGGGAGCGTGTAAATTTGGTATGTCGTTTGTTATTTTTCGCCGGGAAAGGTTTCAGGTTTTTATCCTGATAAAAATATTTTTGAATAGTAGGATAAATGGAGAGAGAAAAAACAGAAATAATGTTATTATTGCATGGCGAGGGAAAGTGGCAGTTGGTTTGACTTGGCCTTGTTCTGGTATAGCAGTTGGCTTAACACTGGATATGTACGTAAATAGGCATTTTAAAAACATTTTTCCTCGCTTCGAGCATATCCTCTAAATTACATGGGAATTTCTGGTTTGGGGATTGGAAGCTGTATAACGAAAGATAGTGGAAGGTATTGGAATAGGGAAGGAATAGGAAGAAGAAGATACAATTTAACATTTTCTTCCCCTTCAACAAGAAAGTGAACATAGAGAGAGAAAAAAGTAAAAAGTTTGCACATAAATTACACAATGTCCATTTTTGTGCATAAATGCATACAAATTGAAAGCAGAGGAAATTGTAGAATTTACAAGCACGGACAAATGTATATATACGTTCTTTCAAACTTTTTCTTATCCTCTAGCCTGTTTTAAAATTTCTTACATCTAAAACTGCATCTACACGAGAGATTCGAATGTATACAATTATTGGAGCCAGGAAGGACAGAAAGTTTTGTTAAAATATTTGGAAATGAGGCCTTCCAAAGAAATGCGTTTTGTATACGGATGTATAAAAATTTCGAGCTATTTTTACCGAATTCAAAAGACTATCTAGTTTTTCTTGAACAACATATATCGATCGATTGTAAGAGTGAAAGAAAGTTTTTAATATCTCAATAGCATGTATAGTATCATCTGGCATGGACAGACGGACAATGGAAATAAGGACTGTATACGTCAACATTGGACTCCCCAGCACCAGCTTTTAAACTTTGTGTTCAGACAAACTACACGAATAATGCACTTTACCGGGCAATATTCATTGTTGGATCCCATCTGCATCACATTACATAACTTATTCATTCGCCTCGTACAACGGAATGTTGTGTGGTGAAGTAACACATGACTACAATGACCAGCCAAACTTTAGCCAATTTCTGAATAGTAGTATAAATTTGTACAAAAATGCAAACAGATTTTGAAAATTGCTGTTATGTAAGTATGTAAGTATGTGGAAGAAAATAAGGTAACAGGAGTTTTCAGAAAAATTTACCCAATTCAATTACATCAGAGTGTCTTATGGAAGAATCAATTTCTCTATATCACTTTCACTTTGAAGTAAGTTTGACAACATCACATGTCGAAAATGACGATGATAATGCAAAAAAATGCACCAAAGTTGAAGTTGGTGTTTAGATGATATGGCGTGTGGCAGACATCTGCCAGCAAATAGTCTTCTCACTTTCACTCTTTCTCTCACTATACTACTCTATTTCTCTATTTTTCATTCCTATCCTATCCGTGCACACTTGTCTGTGCATAATCAATGACGATACAAGAAAAATTATGCACGCAAACAATGTTATGCAATTGAAAGGATTGGAACTGTAACATGGGCTCTGCATGTTGTTGGTTTCTGGAAGAAAAATACAGTAGAGCACAAGCTTTAAAAATTGAAATGAACAAAAACGTAAAAGAAAGTAGGAAAAGAAAAGTTTATTTTAGGGGAAAAGAGCTCTTCCCTTTCAAGCTAAAAAGTAGTCAGTTTTCACACATGTATTTTTCAATGTGTTCCCCGCTAAACTTTGACCAGTTGAATAACTTATAATAGAATCATGTGCATATGAACACAATTTTCTCCCTTTTCCTCACCCTCCTTCTTTGAATTCTTGACTTTTAATGCGGACGGCATCTGTAAAAAGGATTGCTGCCGCTTTGCTCAAGTAGAGTTTTTCTAGATTTTTTCCAGTGTCGGGTAGCCTATCTGCCATTTCAATTCTCTGGACATGAATTATTCACCAGAATCTTGGAGAAAGCCAAAGCCACAAGTACTTACCATTATAAAATAACAGAATAGCACAGCAGAATGCTAGCACTTCTTATTTACTTGTTTGGTACGTAACTTGTAAGTATTACATTTTTTAGGCGTGTGCTTATGTACGCTCACCATATTACACCGCACAGATCTGGTTTACTGGTCTTAGCGTACAAGTTGCATCATACTCCTTCCCTCACTAGTGGCACCACTGCTTACATTTTCTCCTATTTCCTTAATGTTTCTGAAATTTACACTCATCTGTATAATGTGTGTGTACATGGACGGACAAGTGGGAAAACTCCTTCTGGCAGAGATACTTTCCCTTCTCGATTGTTCCCTCCAGCTCTGATGTCTAGATAACGTTCATATAATCCATGCAATGGGGAACTAGACTACATTTTTAATCCTTTGGTAATGGGCACGTACTCTCTAGTGGAGTAGATCCTGTGCTTATTCTTCTTAATTCAGTAATACTGCCAGTAAAGCTGTGTAACCTTTATAGTTTAGGAGTAAACATTAGAATGTAATCGTCGTCTACGGACACAACATGCTGCATAACAAGCGAGCAGAGGTGCAAGGACGACAAAACGGATAGTTATGTCCTTCTGAATTTCGGATTAACTTAAGGTCAGTCATGGTCGTAGTAATAGCGAGAATAGGAACACAGTGAATGGACAGAAATAACTCGAGAAATTAGTTCAAGCTTGTCCTTGAAAATTAGTAGTGCAATTTCAGTTTATTTATTTATGTTTCCAACTTCATTAACATTGTTAGTTCTGGAACATAAAATGGGAAAGGATATACTAAATAAACAACGCAGCAAAATGGATTTAATAATTAATCTGTGAAATATAAATTTTAACGTGTCAGGGTACTCACTGTCATTTCAAATTGAATTAACATGACTAGGACTATGGAATTTCCTGCATTACAAAATTATTGGTGTGCCACTGACACGAAAATTTTGGAAATTAGCTCTCTGCCCTGAAAATACCAAATGATAGTCTCGATGTCAACAAACATAGAATTTATGCAAAATTACAACAGAATCTTACCCAACTTTTGATATAGCTCCTTGATTTGCCATCTGGTAAGCAAAAATGTAAACTGCAGTAGAATATGAACTTTCTCCATTTTAGATAGTACGCGAAATCTAGCGAAAACACAGGAGAAAACATTACTTTCTTCTAAGGATTCCTAGATGTCACGTCGAATTCCTTTTACAGTTCAGAGGCCAACTAGGTTTATCTATTGCAAGTACATGATGCTTTCTCCTTTCATTATCAAGCTTTAGCTGAATAAACTTTCCATGCATCCTTGTGTGTCTAGAATTATTTTTTCCGATGTTGGCATTTAATCTGTATTTATCAATGTTCCTAAAAAACTTAGTAAATTCAATACTTTATGTTATAAATTATTTCATATTCATATGCATGTAAATATATACAATACAATACTATCCAATTAAATTGCATCCTTACACCTTTACATATTCTCAAGTATTAATCAGAGCATTAATAATCATTAATCAAGGCCGGCTCATTAAGGTCATTATGCAAGCACGCATTGATTTTAATTGCTTTGGAGATGATGAATAAATCTACTGAAGCGTATTGTTTTATTTGATTTTTTCCCATTTCATTCATATTGCTTTGTACTTTAGTACAGCAAGTTTGCTAAATCCATCCTCTCTTTCACTCGTTCTCTCTCTCTCCTACACACATTCATAAGCACTAAATCATTTCTCTCTCCCTCCTTCTCTCCTCCAATCTTCCAAATAAAAAGAATAATGGTTTGTATAGACTGCTCACGCCAATCTTCTCCTTTACAAAACTGCATTCAATAGTGCGTGCACACAGAAACATCTACCATCTGAACATACCTTAGTTTTTATTATTATTAAATGTATGCATTCAATAACCCAGGGAAAAAATCTTTCTTTTCCCTCCCTGCCTGTATACTTTGCTGGGAAAAATTTCAATGTATGAGCATAAAACTCCACTACTGCACTAGGTTGCCCTTTTTATACCGCCACCAGCAGCACCAGTACAACTGCTTCTCATCCTTCTTTGCCATGATAATAATAAAGCTTTCTCTTCCTGCTATTGCTACATGTGTACACAATTTTGTTACTTGCTTCCAGTTTAACTTTTACTTTGCTTACAGTTTCTCCCTCCAGTTGTAGAAGGAAAGGCAGAGGATATGCAACACCATTCCTCACCACTACTTCAGTCTACTCCATTCAAAGCTCCTTAAACACACTTTTACCTTGGCAGCTATATCTTCTCTAGCTCTGCATGGGTTGTTGGCTGGATTGTGCAACAAAGTAAAAAAGAGTGAGCTTAGTCTGGGTGCAAAGTCAGTCTACCCTGAGCGTTTGCTAGATTCGTTTGGGTTTACAAGCATCATCAACAGAGTAGCAGAGGCAACATTCGACGAGACCAACAATTTCATACTGCACAATACTAATTATTGCAATTCTGCTTCAGGAACTTGATCATGTTCATGAGAGAAACGCACAGTCAAGGAGTAGCAGCACTTTTCGCCAAATTAGTGTTAATAAATTAGTGCTGCGATTCTATAATAGTAATAAAATAGTTTTCAACTACTTTTTCTCCCGCGGACTAATTAAGAGAAACTATTGAAAATATAAAAATGGACTTAATAATTTAACCAACCTTCTGTGAATAAAGTGCAAACTTTTCAAGAGTTACTTTTTACATTATGTGCAGCAGAGAGAAAGGGTTTGTGCAGCGGTGTTGAATTTATATTATACAATCCCAAAAATATTTAACAAAAGAGTCAATAAACAGGACAAGTTTTTATATTATATTTTAAATGCAATTGCGTTTCTGTTTGTAATGCCAAGCAAGTCAGTGTTACTGCAGTTTTTGAGCGTGTGCTACAGTTTTTTTCACTGTTGCAGAGACCTTTTTGTCTGCTGAGGTTTTCAACGGGTGAAAGAATAAAGCATAGTAATAAATTTCAGATGTGACTGCGCATTTAGAGAAAATGGGAATGAAACTTGCCTTTTAGTATTATTACCCAGTTATAACTGTCAAATTTCAGATTGTGTGCGGCGGAGATGGTGAAAAATTATGATTTTTCTCGCGTTCCCCCGAGATCTCCCAGCAGCTTTGTACGTTTAGATGAAAAGAAAAACAACTCGTATATTTTTCTTGCTTTGGGCATTTTGCAATAAAAACATTGTGTGTTACTTGTGTCGGGCTTCTGAGAATGTGCACAACTTTTGCAAGACATAACATTGTGATTTTTTTCTCATGTTATCATTGTTGTTTCTGATGCTGTTCAACATGGGACTATGACAACGGTAATGATGACACCATTACTGGTTTGTGTCTTCATCATATTATTAACAGCTTGCCTATGTGCTGACTATACTCATAGATGTCTATGTAATAATACAATTAGACGTGTGACCGTTTTTGCCATTTTCCTTGCGAAACAGCATTCGTACTCCTTCACACATCCCTGGTCATGTTAACAACTTTTCAGAGAATTGACTCAGACAAGATAACTCATTATTCTCATCATCGTCGTCCCACTCCTATTCATTTACTCCCTGTGTGCATAATTCTACTTGATTGCTTCCTTAAGCAAAAAGTGTCATCATGTTCTTCCGTCTCTTTCCGTCTTCTTCCATATCCAGTGTTACATTTTCAAAATGGTCAAATTTTACCCATCCTCTTTCTCCTTTTTAGCATTCTGGGAAAGATATTTGCGGCAATACACACATTAGCGGACAGTTCCAGGACAGTGTGGGAAGAGTAATCATAGCTCGTAGAGGGGAAATTTCCGCGAAAAGGTAAGTAGAAAATGTGTGAAAGCTTTATGAATGTCATTATATCAATATAGCATATAATGTGTATATTGTGTGTTATCGTCAAAACTTACTTCTGTGGGAGAAATATACATAAATGTTTGCATAAAATTTGAACTGGAAATTATTACAGGAAGGAGAGAGCGTAACGCAAAAACTAGAGTCGTTTGTGTTTATGTAAGCTTACTTGAAATGCGGTGACAGTCAAAGATGTGATGCGATGATAATCAGATTAATGCTTTCCATAGCATGAATAAGCGCTATCGTCATCGATACAGAAAGTCAAGTAGGATGCAAAAGAAAAGATAAGATTCCTTGTGTCTCCACTAATTATACTAGTAATATTAGTTATTCGTGTGTACAGACGGAATGCTCACAATTACGTATACTGTTGCATAATATGCATTTATGTGTAGGTAGTTTGAATCAGGTAATGACGACTTTGAATGATTTTGATTTTCTCTGAAAGCGTCTAAGCTTTCTCTGATCTCTCTTGCATAAACCCAATTAGGAAACGCAAGATAGTCTCCTTCTCTATCCCCCCTACTCTTTCCTGATATCGTAAACAACTACAGTACTAACCAAAGACTCACTGCCTAAATTTCTCACAGAGAAAGCTTAGTTCGGACGTCATTCTGTGCCACACGTTCTATTTTCTGCAATAATGGCCCTATTAGAAAAGCTGATGATGAACACGACGATGATGATGTTTGCGGTGGTACACGGTACAGTAGATTGAGTGGGATACAACAGACGCACAAAAACAAATGAATCAGTTTTCAGGGTTTCCAGACAAAGTTAGTAGGGTGCCTTTACCTGGAAACAAATAATTTGCGGTTGTTCCTGAGAATGAATAGAGCGTGTGGAAAACTACAGAAGAAGAAGAGGAAGAAGAAAATGGAAAATAAAGCGATTCTGAGAATAAATTTTTGCACACCTGTCTGGCTCCATGTATCATCCACATTTTAGCTTCTCAACAGAGACAATTCGTATTGTTCTCCATGTTTCTTTGTTTATGTTGGCGTGGTCAGGTTGCGAAGTCTTTCCAATGAAACATTTTCCATTCCGAAACTGTATAGTTTTGTATTCTGAAGGCTTCTAAATAGGCTGACGATGAGATATTTCTTTTGATCTACAGTCTTTACACTCCCGTTCATTCCTTCCTTTTTTATGTTTTAACGTTTCAATACAGTTATTGGTATTTTGTATTGCTTTCTTTCCATCTTCCTCTCTAGCTGCACCACAAGTGTCATTTCCATTCCGATAGAGATTGTACTTTTAGGTACGTTGTTTCTTGGACAATGTTAACTTTGTTCAGACAAAAAACTGAAGACAATAAAGCAAACATGTGTGTTTACATTGAAAAATATAACTTTGTTTTCACTGTCTCGTCTTCAGAGAAAGTTTTAATATACTTTGCATAGACAGAAAACAAATGTTATATATTCCATGTTCCTGGATCTCTTTACAAAAAAATTGGTAGAGCCAGCTGACAGGGTCATTCTGCGAATTGCTTCCCAATTTCCCCCTTGCCATTTTACTAACCTTTCCACAAATAAGAACGAAAGAAAAATAATATGTAACAAAATTCTGGGTATCATAAATGACTCTCATTTCGCATTTTCCAACAGCCTGTTTCTCACAAGATGGACAGAAAACAAGTGTGTGTGTGGGTGTGTTTTATTCGAATGTGTAAACTTTCTCTTGCCAGTAAAGTAAACTCAAGCTGCCGCGAATTCTTTTTTTCTACTTGCTAATCCGATCTGCCCTTTTGCTTGTTTTGTTGCCTGTATTTAACCCTCCGAGGTACGAAAAGAAACATTGTTAGGGCCTGTCGGTTTATCTATTGTTACATATCCATCTTCAAAATTGGTCCTAGGATCCTCCAGGGCATATAGGACTGGCTAACCATCTTAAAAATGTTTTGTTTTCCAGTAGATCCCCTACACTCTCTGCAGTATTTTCTTTATTTTTTATAGTCTTCATGATGGAGATATAGATTCTCTGGGAAAACAAAAGTCTCCTACTGTACAGACAGTTAAAAAGGAGAGGAAAATAAATGCATAAACAACAGAAACTTTGCCAACTCAACAATCTGTCATGTTTGGATTGGATAAAGTGAAGGAAAATTCCAAAAGTTGCTGTTACTGCTTCTGCTGCTCTTCTCCTGATACTGTAACAGTATAAGTGGCAGCACAAGAAGAAGACAATAAAGAAGCTTTACAACTTTACAAACCAAACGTTGTGATTGTATGAGAGTATCTAGTCATAATAAAACAACAGTGACAACAACATAACCCATCCCTTTGTTTTCTTTTCGTTTAACATCCATCTAAAAGATCTTCTACCTTTTACTCCATTATACTTAGCAAGCTTATTCATAAATGTACCTAGTCGCATCCACTGTTTCGCTATCTTGTGCAAATGTAAGCAGTTCTCTTGTCTGTGCGTGTGCTGTTTATCTGGGGAGACTGGAGAGCCTGAAAGAGGAAGTAAACCTGATTGAGTCAACAAATATTTGGAATGAATACACATATTATGCATGTATTTATATGTACGCAAGAATAGACGTGATACATTTGCGACGGAAGTAATATTGCATAACAGGATGTTGTGCGTATGAGAACAAATAAATTTACGGAGTTGTAAGAATACTTACGAGTTACTATGAATAATGCTGTAATAGGTACATTTGCAAAAGAGAAAACTAATAATTACTGGGTAAAGGAAAGGCAAAGATAATTTTTAAGGGTTCAATGAACGATCAGAAGAGATGGGGGGAGAGGCAACTTTATGTTTATCCCTAAGGGAAGCGAAAATTACCAGACACTTATCTCAATCACAGAAGGAAGAGAAGAAGTAGAAGAAGAGAAAGGAATTTTCCTGTTACAATGAAAAGTAAAAGAAGACGAAGAGAACGATAAGTAGGCACAATAGTAGAACAAGATGAGTAAGAAGAAGTGCAAAGAATGGTGAAAACTCTTGGTCGGATTGCAGTTTCTTTCCGTTCACTATTTCTCCCCTCCCTTTCTCCCACTTCCTATCTTTCTCTCTCCCTTATTCTCCTCCTGAGCAATGAATTGTTTTGAAGGTTGGACGTTGGAAAAAAACTGGTTGGATTTTCTGAAATTGCGAGTTTCCTTCTTTTCTATTCTATCTAAGACTATTATGTAAGAAGACAACGATGAAGGTGGTGATGATGGGGAATGCTTCCTCCTCTTCCTGTTACCTCGTTTCTAGTAAGCGGCCTCGGTATGCTCATTCAGTTTTTAGCAAAAACTGTTGGGATAAGAAGTTATTTGTGTAATAAAGTTGAGAAATCCTTTTTCTCTCTACCTCCGATTTTCTTCTCTTCTTCAGCTTCTACATCCTCGCATCCTGCGATTACTCCTTCTTTCCTTCTACTTTCTTGCTTCTGGCTTCCTTTTCCACAATCATGCAACCTACTTATGCCAGAGCATAATGTGATATAAATGCAAACATTAGAGACATACATAATGCATTATTATCGGCTCCTCACCATCAGCAAAAACCCTTTTCAGTGAAAATGGGAAAGGAGTTGAAGCACAAGCCAAGTAATATATGCGCCTAAAAACTTTTTCTTCCCTCCTTGAAGGGTAGTAAAGCAACGGCACAAGAATGAGAGGAGGATGATGATCCTTATGTTGCTGGTGGAACTATGTACTTACATACAAGTTTAAGAATAGGTGCAAGAGGAAGGAAGGAAAGACTTAACCAAAATGCCAGGGATAACCTGGAGTTTCCAGCTCAAACTAGCAACAACCCGGTTTCCAGTGACTATCATACCACATCCATTATGATAATCCATATCCAACAAAAATGCACTCAATTTGTGTCGGACATGGAACTGGTAATACTTGTAGAAATTTTCTGTCACTAGATGCAACAATGTAAAAAAAACTCAAATACTACAAAATAGTACTCTACCATCGATTATTTGGTACTATGGTGTGCCATGTTCCCCTTTCCCACCTTCACGTCCATCCAGTACAAGAAAGCAGATACGTATGATGATAGTAATAAAAATCCTACAACCTATAACTTAGCCAGCCATGTACACGCTGCTTACAAAGTGGAATTGGTAAAGTTTTGCATAATTACATGCATAGTTGACAAGTGAATCCGAATCAGCGTGATTCGAATACGAAGAAAATTGCGGCAGGAAAAGGGATAAGAGTATAGCGATGATGTTGAAACTGGAAAGTAAAAGTTGTAGCGGTGGTGACTATGGAAAGTGCCGGTAACAGAAAATCCCTTCTACAAGTTTATCTTCCCTCCTGCACCACTTTATTCTTGGTTTTGTCAGCCAGAAATCCTTTATAATGCAATGCTTATATCTATTATATGATGCATATATGTAAGCTTGTATTACTGTGCATGCTATAGTTGTATTAATTGTAAGTACTATAGCATTCCCAATGAGAAATGTTAGCACGTGGGCAAGTACACACATTCATTTACAATGTGAATGTATGGTTTATGTATATGTAACGTGCACACCACACATTAGGGACACTGGACGGGCTGTAATGATATGCAAAATTGTATAAAAGAATATTTTACTGTACATCTTCCTAAATTTTATATCACTTTGGTTTCTCACTGGCTGCGTCTGCTTTAGTCTGTCTATCTGTATAACTGAAAACTTACACTACGCCTAGTATATAAAGTGTTATCCGTTCGTGTCTTTATTTCAACAACGCAACAGCACTGGAATGTGAACATGCAGAAATAGATTAAACTTGTGTATTACATGCATATTAGAAAACGCAAGCTTTTCCACCCTTTTCGCCCTGCTATCCACTTTTTAAAATGTGAATTCGGTCACAGAGAGAAAGACGCAGCCTCAACAGCAAGCGCAGTAGTGGTTTCAACATCACCAGCTAAAACTCTCTTCTCCTCACACACTCCCATATAAATTCCCACTTTCTCTACATTATTTTGCAATTTTCTCCTTCTCTCTCTCCTGCTTCACCATTATTGTTTTTGGTAGTGCGAGCTATAATACGAAAGAATAAACAATATAATACTTTATTTATGTTTGGTGGCAGTAGTAGTTATTCTCCCTCTCTGTTTTATATCTCTGTGTCAAAGCTCTAATTAATGAAGCATAAGTCACACAGCAACAGAAGCAGTGGCGGCGGCACTGGCATATCAATTCAAACAGTTTGTATTGTTCCCATACTAAAATACTTACAAGCTACTTGTTTGTGCGTGTGTTTGTGTGTGCTTTGCAAAGTTTCGGACGAGGTTTTCATCCTCGATTTTAGAACGGCAGTCGGAGGAAAGATGCTTTCCATTTATGACACTCTCGCATATATTTATGTATGCATGCTGGATATATAATTTCATGGTTCGTATTGCTGAAGGAACTTGGTTTAAGCGGCGAGTACGACAGGGACAATCATATCAAATAATAAACTGTTGTTTTTGTTTGTTGTTATGGCGGTCTTCTAATACGTATGTATCTGGCGTACAATTTATAGCAGTTAGTTACCATGCTATCATAGCATTAGTATGGCAAGCAAACGGGAAGGGCACAAGGGGCACTTTCCCTCTGACTTGCCTCATTGTATTAAAAAAGCATATTGGATTTATTACTCTGACTCATGTAATAATATTGTACAAGTTTACAATTTATTCTCTCTCTCTCTCTTTTGTATTTACACAATGCATTGTAAATGTTGGTGGTCCTGCTGGATGTGTGTTGTGAGTAGTGAACATTATTGTGCAATTTTATGCATGTACACATCCTACAGCCGACCAAGTATCGGAATAACACAGCGGTTTTTAGTTGATTGATATGCAAATAGTTCTGTTTGAGTTTGGGCACGCAGCAAAGAGAGGGAGAAAGAGATTATTATGTGTTTTTATAAACTTTGCTTCCTCTCCATGGTCAACATCATCGTTAAAAGCTGTACTTTACTTGTGATGATATAAACAAGTGTAAACTGTGTGGAGTTGCTCTGGTTGGATGAGTGTGCACACAAGTAGCACACTCTTTGGAAATACGTCCTGCTGTTGTCATTTATTTCCCATTATTATTTTGCCCCAGCTGGCCCAAAGTGTACACTTTTCCTTGTCCTCCCCTTTCCCTCTTTCATTCATTCATCCTTCCAAAAAAATGCTTGCAAAATCAGTTAGCTAGTACTAGAACTACTACTCATACTATAGTACGTCAACTACTCCACAATACACTTTTAAACATTATAATAGTTTGCTGGCCAACAAGGACAATGACAACAACAACAGCAGTAGCAGGAGTATGGCGTACAAGAACGATTATTTACCACTGCCAGAGTCACTAGTCATTACGTACTAACTACTGCTAGAGCGCTGCTGCCATTAATCCTCGTGTACAAAGAAAATAATGGATTGCCTATTTAGTAGAAAGAAACTAATAATAAATATGTAACTGCAGCTTTGGAAAATGGATGTTTTATGCGGGCTGACGAACCGCTACCCACTTGTGTCACATTCTATATAATATTTCTAGGGTAGTGTAGGTGGGAGGAGAAGGACATCGTGGAACAGTGACGCAGATGATGTTATATCTATGTAACAGTAATACTAGCAATGTATCGTTTTTGTTGTGCTGTTAAATATTTAGGTCGTTTATACAACAAGGGAGCTGATAGCATGTTCATGCTATCTGACTTGATGAATGACTGAATAATTATAGCTTATATAAAAGATCGCGATGATGACGATGAACCACGTTTTTCCACATTTGGCAAAGTAACCCATTATTGCTGCGATGTTGCTGTTACCGCCTTGCCGTTTCAGTGTGTCAAAAAGAGCCCTCAAGCAACTAGTAGTGGAGGTACACCATAATGCATTCCACCAACAGCATTTCGTTTAAAAGCCGCAACCCAGACACATGAGACATTTTTATATGATTCAATAGCAATTGTCAGCGATCTCACAAATGATCTCACATTTTTTATCCTTTTAATATGACATCATCATAAGTCACTTTTTAGTTTGTTTTGTGAAAATGCAATTGAGACTACTACTGTTGGGAGTCAGGATAAAATAGTTGGGTTGATGATGATATTTTAGTTGGGATGTTGATGTAATGATGCTAAAGTGTAATGAGGATATACCTAGGAAATATGGAGAGAAGAAAAATCAGAAATAATCGAAATATCTACTAATGTATAGCACACCGTCATCCTCGACAACATTATTGCATGCTTTGAATTCCACAGCAAATTGGTCGAAGGGCTCTTATGAGCACATTTTTTGCATTCCTTCTCACAAAAGTCGTTGTGCTTTTGTGAAAAAGTCGTCATTGAGCATGTATCATTGCGATTATTATTATTACCCGGTTCATTCATCGACAAAAGGCACTCATTGGCACATATGCGAGCAAATACATCTGGCGCAGTGAACTGAAAGACTACATTACATCCATTAGCTTCCATTCCACATTATTCCCCATACTGATGACATAATACGCATTCTGCTAATACTCATATCATTATTCCTACTACAGTGTTTGTAGGCGTAGATGGAAACATTGTTGTCCTGATTCGTAACAAAAGTATGTTTTTAAAAAGAAGGAATGTTATGCTGACGGTAAAAAATGTGTAAGTGTGGGTGTGCCTGACCGTGCGGGCAAAGAATTCGTCAGAGAAAAGAGCAATGACTGTAATCTATCAAAATGAGTGGAGTGAGGATTGCTGGGTTTTGGATTCCTTTTTTTCTGTTGCTGCTTTACCATTGTTTGGGATTAGGATTGTAAGTGAAAATATCATTTATTTCCCTGCTTTTCGCCAACTTCCTAAAATCTGTGTCTGTCTGGCGCGACGTTGGGAAATATTCGTGGCATTGATTTCTCAACATGTGAAAGAAAACGGTTGGGATTTTCCTGGGATAACAATAAGTGACTTGTGTAAAATATTATTTTACAGAGCGATGAGAGGACGATGTTGATGCATTACGTAAGGTTGGCGGTGGTGAAATGCTTTTCATTACTCATGTTAAATTAATTTTTACACATAAATAATCACTGGAGCTACTCATCCTCTCGAAAAATTGCGAAATGCCTATCGTGAAACACAAACTGCATGCGTAAGTATTTCCACTCAATTTATATCAGCAATATTATGCGCTCCTCTCGGAATGCAAAGTCTCTTTTATGAAAGTCGGCCTGTTTTCAGTTTGATGATTTGCCAGTTGCAACAAAGGGAGGAAGTGATCATTATTATTATGAGCGTGGTTCTTCTGGTATTGGTGAGAGCATCTGTGTAATAAACTCGGCGAATCACAAGAAAATCCTCTCGCAATCCCCACGGCCAACTAACTCTAAGGCTGCTTATTTGACGAGAAAAATACGCCATTGGCATTTCTATTGAAGAGCATTTGATTTCTTTTTTCCCCAGCAAAACAACAAAAGCACCTCTTTTATATGTATGTATGTACCAACGTAAGTAAATAAATAAATGAGATTGATTTGCTTATTGGCATTCCTATCCGGTATCCATTTTGCCTTTTGTTGTATTTGTGTGTGTAGCGCCACCATCGTTGCCATATTATTACTTTTCATTGCTGATGATGATGTTGTACACCCAGACACATACAAACACAAATACTGAAAGCGGCGGAAAAAGAATAAAATAACATATAGCATATAACGGGTTCCTCTCTCAAACCTGTAGACTTATGGGTACGCAGTTTATACTCGAGATACAATGGTGCCTCCATTGGAAGAGGATCTCTCTATCATTTTGGAATATGGCGTAATAGCAACTGAATGCTTTCGGCTTTCCCTTATTTTTTCACTCTCGACGGACATTTGTGTATGTGTATTTTGGGATACTTAGTTGATTCGTGCCGGCCGTACTTTACGACTACGACTCTCATTCCCTTTTCCTACTTTTTCTCTCTTTCGTTTTCTAAGCAGACGATATCTTGCCTTAGGAGAACAATTGGGTGCTGACATTTAATGCCTCATAAATCGGAAATCTCGTTCATTTTCTTCTTTTGCTTGCCTGGACACTGCCTGCGTTCATGCCTACACCAGCACTAACTCTATCAGCAATAGTCCCATAGTATTAACTGTAAAGGGAAGAATCATTTTTGCAGGGAAAGTGAAGAAGAGCAAAAACTTTCTTCGGCTCCTCTTCTTCTTTTCCATCTCCTTTCCGCTACTTCTTTCATAACAATTCCTGCTCTTGTCCTTTTTTCTATTTAAACATGTGAAGCGCTCTGGTATTAATATCAGATACGACACGAATCTACATTATTTGCGGCGGCTAGTCTAACACATATGAATAGAGAAAAAGACAGAGGACGGGAGAGAGATGGGAAGAAAGAAGGAAAATGAAAAAAAAATTGACTTGTTATATGGACTTCTGTCTCACTCCTTTGCTTTCACAAGTATGCGTACCTATATACTTTCTTTCTGTATAGTGGCACAAATACATTAAAGCTTTGGGACAAGGAAAAACGACTCTTTACATTCAACCAACCAAACAAACGCATACACACACTCACTCTCTCACTTTGAAAATAATGCATTAATGGTTTTCAATAAGACGAAGGACAAGCCTCTGTCTAGTTTTCCCTCTTTAGTCTAAATGTAACGCACTAATGGTACTACTACTAGTTGTTATAGCCAGAAGTGGACTCCATAAATGACTTGTGAGATATTCAGGCTAGGTATACAAGCTAAAAGTACCTCTCCTGAACAAATAAATGGACGATACACGTTGAAAAACGAGCCTGGCACTGGGAGATAAGCAAAAAGTGTATTACATTTTAGAGTACTAGTAGAGCACATACAGGCGGTGCTGGAAATAGGTACAAAATGATACTTTTAAAAATCTCAAAAACTGCTTTTCCATCGTAATACTATTCAACTTGCATCATTCCATTCTTCTGTACGAAATATTTCTAACAATAACGATAATGATGGAACGGGAGTAACATGTACTTGGTGTGTATGATAGCAACTTATTATAAAGCAGACACGGTGGCAGTAAAGAGTTTTACTGGCCTTTCTCTCTTCTTGATTTTGTTATTTTCGTACCACTCTTTTGAAACCAGAAAGAACAGAAAGAGGTACATAGTGTCCGCTCAACTGAAAATTATCCAATATTTTCAGTCAGTGGTTCCTATACAGTCCTACTTCCTTGCAAACGTTATACAAGAGGTGCTTCGAAAGGTTACACGGCACTCATGGTCAGTTATAAAGTTTTCTAATGTTTCTCCTGTGCAGGAGTGTGCGAGATTGTCCTTCTACAGTGGAAATATCAAAATACTAAATAATAAGTAGAAAATAAAACGATCGTTGCACATTGTTTTGAAACGGCACTAGAAACCTAAAATAAATAATTCGATTAATTACAGGCTATAATATCATTTAATAATTGAGATGTTCTATACTTGAATATTTTAACAGTTAACAATTTTGTATTTGTTAGGAATTAATACAAGAACGGTGCTGCCTGTGCAGTGGCGATAAAAGTATTTTGTATTAGAGAAAGTCTGCCGAACCTATTGTGACGCAAATAATATTGTTTGTCAGGTCAACACAATTCCCCGATACTGTCATGGGTACACAGTATAAATACGTAGAGATTTATCCTAGAGGTATGCTCTTTAAATATCTATTAGAAGCATTGAAAATTGCTCGAAAAAGGATAAAGACTTATAATATTATAAGTTTATGGCCAAAGTGCTTTTCTACCATCGAAATAAAAATAGAACCAGGCATGTACCTGAAAATTGAAACGTATTTCCAGCAGATCCTCTGTCAAGAAAATGCAGCACATTTTCATTTTAAGAGAAACCCTATTATATTCGTGAATGCAAAGAAATGCCCAAAGGTTTTGTGGCGATGATGTGACAACTTAATCAAACTCGTCTCTAAAATAAACCAGGAAAATCCTGTATCAAGGCAAGGACATCTTATTAACAACATACTGTTCTAAAATTAGAGGAAACATTAAACAGTGACTTTGATGGTGGCAATACCATATAACCTGTCATCACTTCAGGATAAACCAATGGTTTCCCCTCATATACTGTCATTGCATGTACATACTTTGTGCTCCTCTTTATAAGCTAAAAATAGTCGTTAAGGAAAATCGTTTACTAATTATACAGCAGTTTAAAATATAACTGGAGCATAACCCAGTAAGCGGAAGGGAACTATCACCGTGAAAGGCAACTCCATGTCACTGAACTAGCTCACTCAGTCAGCGCGATAGTAGGCAGAGTTGGAAAAGTTGAAAGGTCTAAAAAAATTATTTTGAACTCAGAGGGAAACAAAAGCTCATCTTCGTGTCGTTTTTCTTGTCTAATTAATTATAATATCCCTCGGCTTTTAAAGTTGCATGACAAGCATGAAATCATAAGAGGATTGCTTGAGTAAGCAAAAATTGTTTGATGGAAGCAATGAAATATTTAGCATAAAAGGAATTGCTGAGCTCAGCAGTACGCACAAGCATCTAACAAAGGCACGTGGATCATTATCATTATCACTACACAAATACACTTGTTTAATGGTGATATATCATCTCGATCTTTCCTGATTTTGACTTTATTGAAGTCATTTTGTACAATGTTTCACCTAGTCAAATTCAACATACATTTAATGCAGACGCGGGCGACCCTTGCAATAAATAATGCAAAATAAACTCCTGATGAAGACGATAACAAAATAGAGAGTTCACCCGATCGTGATTTCGCATTGATTTCACGCAAAATGCCTTAAAGCCATCAATTAACAAGAATCGAGACGTTGAAAACATCATGTTTGTTTCGTTTGATGAAACGTAGGCGGACATTTTTCTTTTCCTAACTGAACCTACATTAAAATTGTTGTTTCTACTGTTAACATTCAATCCACTCTCAATTGTATACACTTGTCACTGTTGTCACTACCGTATCATTATATAACCGTGTAAATGTAATCTTTGAACTATTATCAACCTCTCATGATTGGATCGCATGAATGTGCTGTAATGCTGCAGAATCAAAATAAATCCTTTTGCAGTCTGTGTCTGGAATTCCGTTCGTCAAATAAAATTAAGCTGTTAATAAAATAATAGATTGGTAATAATATTACCAAAGTACAGGACTACCTTAAGTGAATATTGCAAGTAGAGGCGCATGGTATGTACAATGATGTCTTTCATCATCTCCTTTGCTCGCTGTCCTGTCATTTCATCGACAATACGGCAACAGTAAAAGTTAATTAATTAAGCCGGTACTAAGCTACAATGTAGCTGCACATTTTGCCGAGTAGCAACTGTACTAGTATTAGTATATGTATTTACAATGATGCATTTTTGTGATTATATCCAACGTTTCTGTTCCCTACTGACACGGGATTCGTTCACGCCGTAAATTTTGTTAACTCGATCAATAGGGCTATGGCAGCTACAAGAACTTTCTTCTTTTCTTGGCTACTTCACATGGATTTTTATGAAGTTGTAAAGGGGAGCAACTTAATAAGAAGTAGAAGGCGAATAATAGGGACGGTAGTAACGCATTCAACATAATAGGCATTACTATATTACTTGCAGCAGAGGGATAATAAGCAACAGTGAGATGAGAAAAAGCCATTGAACACATTTTTGATTAACTAGCGGAAACAATATACGTATTTGTTGAGAGTTGATAATATTGCCCGTTTTCACGTAATACAAACAATTTGTGTACATGTACACGTATGTTATGTATGTATGTGTAGGTGTATAATTGATAAACCAATATCTTCAAATATTATCAAAATCGCTAAAATGTTATCACAGGAAACAGAAAGAAATTATCAAACTTCCGGAAGTATTTAAGGATTTTCTCAACCGACTAGTCTTGTGTCAATCATTTTCGCTACTTTTTTACACACCAGGTTTTTTGGGTTTTTATTGTTATGATTACTGAAAAGATTTTAGGTGTGCTTCTTTTGGAATGAAACGAAGTGAGTCTAGTCTATAATGATACGACATAACAACTTCATTTACTTTACCTGTCATCCACGACAAAGTCATCAAAGGCGGAGGAGATGGAAGAAAAGTAGCAGAAGCTATTCAATCGGATAAAAATGGATAAATAACGAAAATAATGTAGCTCCTGCGTTCATAAGTGTGCGCGTTTTTGTATAAAATCCGCTTCCATGGAATTCATAATACTATTACTAGACTTTGATAAAGTCCCCTTTTGTAAGTAAACGGATAGATTTGTTGTATAATATGCGCTGATAAAAGATACATAATAATTTTACGCCTTCTTACTTTCCTGTATTGTTTCCTTTGATTTACAAATGTAAACGGAAGGTTATGAAACACCAATTACTCCGCAAAAACTGACAAAGCCAACTTTAGAATAGGATATTACCACTACTCTACTCTGACTGTAAGTGAACGATTTTGACAAGACTTTTTGCTAATTTGTCTGCATAGGTTGTTCACCTGGTGTATCCCATTTTCCTACTTGTCACTTTAATAGGGTATTATCGGCAATTGTATAGATAACTTCCAATCAAATTGACTACTTGTGTCTTCATCCTAAACAAATAGCAGGATTTAATGTAGCCGCCTACAGAGATTCATTTAGAATAATAACTCTTCAAAGCAAAACAGAAACAAAGCCAGGGAAATGTGAATGTTTATTATCGTTGTGACATCGGCTTTTAAAATGGGCATCTTTCTGTTGACACAATCGTTGACAAAATGACATAAATATTATGTCAGTACACAAGAAAACAAAATAATGGTATCAACCAAAGTGTAGATTTAAGTCATAAGACTTTTATTCTCATCCTGTCTAAAAAAGTTAACATCTAGCTATAGCACTCCAAAAAACTATAAAATAATAATAAAATAACCTCATTCTTGTATATCTACGCAATTAGCGGAGATTTGCGGGCCTATTAGATTATAAAAAGTAATAGTGTTTCATGATGAAGATGTCAAACTGATGGCATGCCAGCCAAAGCCATAGAATTGCCAGGAAAATAGGTAACTAACAAGTTAACTTGTTTTCGTGGCTCACAGAGAGAAAGTAAATTACCCACAGCACTGTGCTGACTTACCATGTGAGGGAATGAGATACGAGAAAAAGCCTACACGAAATGAAACGGGCGACTAATATGATTAGCGACAAATGGCTTTATCAAAAACCATCACTGCTGCTACTATTACTTCCAACGGTACTACTGTTTTAACTGGAATTAGTGCAGTTTATCTGCGATTTCGTTTGTAAGAGCTCGTAAATTTGTTGTACTACACAGTGAGGTGAAAGCCACAGGACGTTTTCTTTAAAGGGAAATTTCCAGCCATTTTAAAGCAATTTAAAACGGTATGGTGCCAATGGCGTCAGGTAAATTTCAGGAACCATACCACCACAGAGAAAAGCAATGGAGAGTATGTTTGGAAACTAATGCGTAAACAACTGTTCCAAAACATGATCCTCCTGTACATAAAATCTTGGCTAAAATTGCAATGAAATGTTGAAAGTCCCCTGTAGAGCAAATTGTACTACATATTATGATCTTATGGTCGTTGAAGTAACTGGAAGGAGGATAAAAAAATCACAACAAAATTTATGATAGTGAGTAGGGCTGTGGTGGTACTCCACATTGCTTTTATTGTAAATCATAATCTTGTGCAATGTGCATTTCACCCTCCATGAATCTGTAATGGGATCACGATAGCCCATAAACGTGCTCCTGTTTATGTACATTTAAGTGAATATGCCTGTAGGACATCCTTTGAAGCGTGACAAGCTCCCATCACTAATATTTAACGATACACATCATATGGATCACATAACGGGCAGAACGATGATGATGATAATGTCGTGAAAGTGGGTAATTCTCAAATTTGTTATCGATGATACCTTCTGGTCATAAAAACATTATGATATCCTGTCGTTTTCTAAATACGCCTGTTTTTCTGTGTAAAAGATGAACCATCAGTTTTAGTATCTAGACACTGGAGCCATAAGATTTTTTCTAGGAAAATATTAACGTGTACGTAAACCATAGTAACCCAGTTTTCATATTATGCCTCCATTAATTTTGAAAATGTACATCACGCTGACGTACAGATTCCGGTTTCAAAATGAATGCAAAACCGAATCAACTATTAATGAACTGTTTTCATCATAAGGCATTCCTGTAAAGTATAAAATATTCACAAAACAAGCTCACAGAGAATGGGAGAATTTTTATGCAAAACTTGCACAATCCATTTCAACAGAGCCACAGCACTGTATCCAGAAGCAAATCTGTCTTCTTCTTTCACCATCATTGCCACAACCCAAGATGTAACCCTTTGTTAATACTCTAGAGGAAAAATGTAAATGTTTAATGAATAAAGTTTGCCATATTTCTTCTCTAATAGCTTGTTTCCGTTTTCTCTGTGTCATCTGAGACAAGTCTGTAAGTCTCGCAAAATGAATTCTGCGAGGTGGAAGTTGCAGGTGCACTGGCCTGTGCTTCTTTCCTGCCTGCAACCCACAACAGCATGGTAGAACGCCATAAGGGGCATATAAATCATTACTGTTACAACATACATTACATTAAATAATATACTTCCCCCAACCACCACGCTCCTCTGTGCCATTCTTGCATACTGTTTGTATTGTTGCTACTTAAAAAGCATTTCATTTTCCTCACTTTTCTTCCGGATAGATGCATATCCAACCTATGCATGTACATGTATTCATGTACTTAATCATTTCTCTGTTCAAATATTATTCTTTTAATAGGCCTAAAAAACTTTCCCAATCCCTCTGTATTTATTTATTATTGTTTCGATCACCATCATCATCAGGAGCGTAACGCCACCGCAGCAGCACACTCAGCATGACACGACACACAACAGCAACAACATAATATTGCCCATATTATAAATAAATATACCCCGCTCCCGGAGTATACGCTTCACAGCTAAATTGGTGTTGGCATTATTGCAGTTAATACCACCATGACTATGAATATAATAGCTCTATCATCAAGAACAAGAGGAAAAACATCAGGAATGCATATATACGGAGTAGTATAGCTAGTAAAAGAATATATCCATTAAAGTATTGAATATGATACACGCACAAACACACATTCCCAAGTACATAAGTGTTCTGTAAGGCTGTGAAGGTGTACTAGAGAGGAAAGTATTTTATTTCAAGAAAGTCAATGGAAAAGGGTCGGTCTTTTCCTTCTTCTTCTCTTTCGACCTCTATTCAAACTTCTTGTTGTTCTTCTTTTTTGGTTTTCTTCTACTTCTCCTACTATAACTACTACTGCTCCTGCTGCTGTTGATGGAAGTGGGAAAATAATTTATGGTGCTGAGAGCTCACGGTGCACATTTCTCTGTTGACTACTACTACTAGTAGTAACATGTAGTAACCGTACAACCATACGCGTATTACCGCATACCAATGCCGCCACCGCCATTACTACTTTTGACGTGAACAACAAGAGAAACGGGTAAGTAGTGGTGCGAGAGGAGAAGGAGGATGTGAACTGTGAACGTTATGAACATACCTAAGTACTACTACCCATACAAACATTTCAACAAGCTCTCCATCTTCTATAAAATATTACTATATTTTTACAAGCCAAGGAGCAGAAAAGCACAACATGAAAATGTTCTTGGTGGTTGGTGCCGTTGTTGCTGTTGTTGTTTTTTCCTGGTTCTACTGCTAATACTGCTACAACCACTACAACTGGCTTCTGTTATTATTGTACGTACGATAATATAGCGTGGCATGTCGAAGAAAAGAGAACGACGGCAGGGTAGTGGCACTGGCTCTCTGATCTACACTTTTCTCATTTCTCATGAGAAAGAGTGAGAATAAAATGTATTACTACATAACACAAAAACATCATACATACGTAAATACTTACAC
This sequence comes from Coecobrya sp. COE2, assembly GCA_027743765.1. NCBI lineage: Eukaryota > Metazoa > Arthropoda > Collembola > Entomobryomorpha > Entomobryidae > Coecobrya > Coecobrya sp. COE2. The sequence continues at coordinate 11,973 of JAHZMV010003083.1, read as the reverse complement.
ACATAAGCCAGTCAACATACATAACACAATTCTGCTACTTCTCTTTCATTTTTTTCTAGAGAAAAGTAGGAAATTCGTTTTTTCTCTTCCTGGTTGTTCTTGCCTTGCTGCTGATATTACTACCAGAGGTCCATAGCATGCTTGGTGATGTTGTCCATGGGAAAACAATGTCGAAAGCCTTCTTTCATTTTTTTCTGAGGAGAACAAAAAGCATGACATGTTATATTCGAGACAGAGGGTAGAAGTGAGATTCATAATAAATATGGGGAGTATTATTGTCCCGGTCCCTCTTCTGGTACGTTGCTGCATGTTTGGTTGTTCAGAGACGATGATTATATTTGTTTATTGTGGAGAACGTAGAATGGAGGGTTAATTTGGTTCTGTGTGTTTTGTCTGTTCGCTTTCCCTTTCAGGTTGGAATTTATTAGATTTCATGTTTAACAGGTTTCGCGTGACAAAATATTGAAAATCTTGTTCATTCACATATTTGTCAATTATGAATGGTCTTCCTCTTCTGAACTAAAAGTATACTTTGGACAGATGTACAATATGCTATTTTGTAGATATCACATGTCGTGCAGCACAGTGTGATGAGTGAAACATGCTATGAACGAAAGGTGAAATTAATAAAGTCACACTTTAATTGATGGCGTGAGAAAGAAGAGAGATGAAGAAGTAGATAAGAGGTAATGAATGAGGTTTTGAAGGAACTACGAAATACATATAACGTTGGCCAATATCAGAAGAATGGCTAAGAAAAGTTATCACTGTGCTATCATATCAAACACTCACGAGCCAAACCCAACTTATTAATAATCTGGACAACGTCACAAGTAAATGTTAACATTAAATCACTCAGAAACTACAAATTTTACAGTATACCGACATATACATGGTCTCGAATATCTATCACAATTCACATGTGCACAAAACTTTCTCCGTGTGCATTTTTATTGTATTTCCCAAGTCACCGGTGACGCACATTTTTGCCTTGAGTATAAACGAGGTTTAAAAGGACGTGTTTTTTATTTCATAAAAGCTGGTTCTATTTGATATCAATTAGAATAGCACCATTAGCACAAAACAAAATGAATCAAAAGAGATAGTTAAATCTTTTAATGCTATTGGGCAATCCGAATTGTCTCCCTCCAGACAACGCAGTGACATTTTCCAAAGTTCTAAAAATAGTGAAAACCAACAAACAAAATAATTGAACGTACTTAGATCAACATGAGTGACATTATATGGAGACCTCCGGTGGTAAATATTCTATTTTTAACCTCAGAACAAAGGGTACTTTTAATGAATTTGTCTGAGTGGCAATCAATGCGCCAGTTAATTTTCAACTAAATTGGAAAATTGCCATCTGTCTATATTTAGGCTTTACAAAAATCTGTAAACAAACCTCTTGATGCACAAACCCACTATTTACTCCTACTCACGTATAAAGGACATCATCCATCTCTACATTTATATGTATATACTTAGAAATTAGCACTCATTTCCAACCGCAAAACTGTTTGAATTCACTATTTAAAAATCTGAAAATCAGGTTTGCCACGGATGAAGAAATATCTAACCCTGTCACGATTCTTGTGTAATATTCAACAAATCTCCGTATATATCCAAGTACCGCCTGTCGTCATCTCCTTACATCAATACTTTTACTTTAGGAAAGTTTTTTTTTGCGAAAAGGAAAATAGAGCGAACTTGCGTAACTTTGTATTGCAAAGAGGAAACCAACAGAAAAAAGTGAGCTGAACGGATGGATGAGTACTAGAGAAAATCCATCATCAAATTTAAATGAAATGATTTAAATAAAAGAAAATGAGCTGGTATTGGTGAAAGTAGGTTTTTCCTCTGAACACATCCGTATCACAATCATCACCGGCATAAAATCTAAAAGCAAAGTTGGCTAAAAGAAACGAAAATATAAGAAAAAAGGAAAAGATCTGAAACAAGAGAGAGAAAAAGGAGATGAGAGATGAGGAAAATCAAGTGGAAAAAGGGAAATAAGCAGAAAGAAGTTTATGTGGTAGTATCATATCATCTTATTTAGTTTCTTTCCACGTGGAAACAGGATATCTTATTAGGAAGTCAGGTATTTTCTTCCACCAGAATTGTTGAGCAATAGCTCATATCGTCATACCATCATAATAAAAAACGGAGGGTAAAGGTAGGAAAAAGATAGGAAAAGAACACTTGTTTCGGCAATAGCCATTTTTTTCTAAGCACGCATTTGTACATACCTATCTAAATACATGCTTGCACTTTGTTCAACTATCTTTTTTCACAAACAAAAAAAGTGTAGTGAGAGTTTTTCAACGACGTAAATTTTTCCTTTGCTTGTTTTATTCCGATTGTTTCTCAAATAATACAAAAATAATATATGCATAATACATATCTATAGTATAAGAGGATGTGTCCGTTTCACCAAATGCATTTACAATTTCCAAACGCTTTTACTTTTCGTTGTTTGCTGAATTGGCTTGATTACAGCATGCATGCTACCACTTGAACTTCCATGGAGATGTTGTGTATGGTTACTACTACATTTGTACTTGGTCAAAGCGTACTGGACTATCCGAGTTTATGCAGCACTACTACTAAAACGCTTTTAGCTATTTAGCACATAACACAATGGGCACCGGATACCGTATATTTTCTATTTTTAGCAGCTTCTATAATTCAAACTCTTATCTCTTAAACTACTCTAATAAATGGGAAGCTTTTTGATTATAATATTTTGATTTTCGTGCTGGCTTTTACGACATGTGACATGGGTGCTTCATAGAGAGGTTAAAGGTTTTTCAAATGAACCATAATTGCTTCTTAGATTTTACGTTTTTCATAGGAGCTGCAGGGGATTTATAAGGTTTACTGGGCTTCAAAAGGTCGTCGGGGGCTTCATAGGGATGACGGGGGCTTCATAGGG
>JAHZMV010003082.1:0-12244 GCA_027743765.1 Coecobrya sp. COE2 | reverse complement strand
AAGCAAAAAATCACTCCTAGTTTCTATTATTGCATTACAGGTTACTCGTCTAAATTTACTCATAGACTTAGATGGCTTCTCTATCGTTCAGCACGGTTGTGTGCCTTGTGAGCTGAATCTAACATTATATAATAATCGGATCACTAGACCCTACCTTAACTTTCATAATTTAAGTTGTATTGTACTTATAAACAGGTCTATTCCGTATTTTGGACTTTTTACTCCTGTACGACAACAACTACCCGGGATTGGCGGATCGAGGAATTTTTATTAACAGTATGCATGAAATAAAACCATCGAACATAAATAATGTCCTGTGAATATAAGTTGAAAAATCTATGCATTTTAGCTCCTCCAACGGTAGCCGCAGCAGTAGAACTTGTCCGAAGTAATGCAAATTCAGAGACATGGAAAGCCATCAAATTGTACAGTCGAGATAGGAATGTGTGGCAAAGAGCCTTGTTGGAATTTATTGACAAGGACAAGTTACCTGAGCGGCTTGGAGGATCAATGAAAGCGGTTCGTCGAGATGGTGACCTGTGATATTACTTTGGCATGTAAACTGTATTTTCTTATATTACAAGATAAGAAGTTTCATTTGTTGCTGTAAGGAACCGAATTGCAAAACATATCCAAACATGTATATATAAATATTTTTTGTAAACGTTGGTTGAAATCTGGAAATATATTTTAACATAGAACTGCAAGATTAAAAACAACGGACAGATCTATTGATATCGTTTCCAGTTAAATCATCATAAAAGTATTATAATGCTTCATGTTCTTAGTAGATTTCACGGAATATGAAGAGGAGCATGTATTATGCTTGGATTTCTCACTAGGAAGATGATAGCCGTCTATCGTCTCATGTACCATTTCACATTGTATAATATATGTAATAGTAATAGTATGTATTCAATTAATATTATCGTTACAGCTAGGATAGTAAGTGTGCTACATAATAAAATGTAATTTTCAATGTTCGAACTCTGCTGGAATATAATAATTTGATGACGAGAGAGATATCGAAGGAGAAGTCAGTCCGACCGAATCATATTCGCTACTCACCCTTTTGTTTGTGCAATCTTAAATCTCTTACAACTCACGTAATGCATGTTACAGCATGTAATCTTATATTTTGAATTTATGCCACTAAATTCCGCACGTATTTTACTACACAAAAATGCTTTTAGATATGGACTGCATGTGGTAATTATTATAATAATCGAAGAATTTAATCTATATAAATACCAAGAAGATTGAATAGAACTTCAGTTTCAACAAATTAACGTTACAATCGTGAAATGATTCTGACTGGACATTATTTAAATTATGACTTCATTAGTACAAGTACCAACATCTACAGGAAAACAAAAAGTTGAAATTTCGTAGATTTTCTCTTCATATACCTTTTTCATGTTTCTAATATACTAAATGATGAATGCTTATGCTAACCGAGAAGTGGCTGGCATAATATTTGGATGAATTTTACTAATGGTGATACTAACGTGACTTCATATTTCTGACTCACCCATTGTAAGCTAAACCCCTTTTCTGTTCTGATTACATTTCCAAGATACCATTAATGAAACTGGGTTTAGTTCAATGTACAAATATTTTTCGTGTATGCGTACCTACCTTTCTTTCTCTAGGAAAAATAGTATATTATTTGCATTTAACATACCAAAGAATTCGGGTTTGAGCCAACTTGAAAGTAATAAAAAATCAATTACCTGAACTAAACTCAACACATTATCGTCTAATGGACTACAAAACATGTTGTGATCCTCGAACTTGAGTGGAGTCAATTTATTTACCAGAGTTTGTTATACCATGCACCAGAGACCAACAAACATTCGACCCTGAAAATAAAATAGATCCAGTCAATCTACCTTTTTACGGCATACGCTGTCTGTGAGGTGCCCTTGTGCTTACCAGTAAAACAGACTGTTATGATACCTTGTGATTTACGAGACCGGAATCCGGATGTATATTTGCTGCTTAAGTGTTTGCTCTTATCGTGTGAAAGTATAAGCCTACAATCTTCAATCTGATAAATAAAAGAAACTATTGTCGGTAGCGATTTAAAAGTATGATATGAGGTGCAGTACGAAAATGGAGGATCATTGCATGTTGGCAGAGAATGACAAGATTCCAAACATCTTAGACTTTTAGATCCAGCCAGTGGTCATCATGTGGTAGTTATACATATCTCTATTTTTATATCGCATACAAATGTCACATATTTCATATGGATTTTTCTGGACAACAGCCAAAACAGATTTGGAGAAATGATCAAAGCAGAGAGTTGATCCTTTTGTTGTACGAACAGATGGGAAAGTTCACTTTATTAAGAAATACTGCGTAGCCACCCCTTGGAATACGATGTATAAAAATAGAACTGAATTATAAAGCGTTTAATATCTCAACTTCCTACCATATCCATCCATTTCCATGATCTTACTTACTTTTCCTCTGCTACATGCAATGCTAATAGCATCGTGTACTTGATGATTATGGAATTGCCAAATATGGAGATCTGGAATAGAGCTTAATGTTGTGTGGAAAGGAAGCTTCAACAAATGGTGTCATCGCGATTTCAGACAAAAATCTTTTGATGTGTGCATAATGGATAGTTAAAGATGCCAAGTCATTAATAATGTATTTTTTGTCCGAACCGTCCGAACAATGGTCTGTAGTCCTATGGTGCAAGTGACTTATTTTTCCGTTTTACGATATATATTTCACATCTTTCTACCTTTTGAGCGCTTTGTGTTTCTTTTCCACTCAACCATGAAGTTTTGCGATTGTTAAAATACAATCGTTTGTACATATACGGTTATACACATATGCATTTGTACATAGGTATATTACTTCGAAAAACTAATGGAAGATGCATAGTGAAACTAACTATTAAATGCAAATAATTACATCTTACATTTGTGCGATGCTGTCTTTTTGACCTTCCCAATGACATGCATGCAATCAAATACATTTCTGCTGGCAAGATTTTATGAGTATTGAAAATAGAAAAGAAAACTACAAATTCAATTTGTATTAAGTTTTTACTTCAATTAAAAAGTTCGCTTCATTGCGTCAACCTTAGAAACTATATTAAGTAGTACAATACGTTATGCAAAACGGGTAATTATTTCCACTTCATACTTCTTCAGTACAATAATGTAAAATTTATCATTTATGTTGACAATAGTTTTTTTTAAATAATTGGCATACTTACTTTAATACTGCTTACTTTCTTAACTTAATTTCTGGTTACATAAAAATATAAATACCTAATCTGAAGTAGAATGTAAGTATTATACTAATCGAACGCCAGAGATTTTTTGGCGACTAAAAGTATTCGTAAAGCTAGATGGTCAGATCTATCTAATAATACTGTTATTCGGTGAGAGAATAAAAACCTTGACTACTACACGTACGTAAGACAAAGTTATTTCCTTGGAGTGGTTTTTTGTTATATATATCTAGTGTTTTTGTCTCTTTTTGTAAGCATATTAGTACATTATTATAATGAAAAGTCTATCACATCGTGCTTTCTTTCCATCAAGTGTATACTCTCGTTTAGTATACTTCAAACACGAAAAAATCCTACTGTTTTGTGAACAACTGGTCAGGTACATGTCCCCACATGAGGAAATATGAATGCATAATTACGAATGAACATTTACTTACAAAAATAGCATGTCATGCCACATTGTTTGTCGTCAACCCATGGTCAAAGTCTTGTTTTATGTATGTCACAGCTACAATACGTTCATACAATCTATCGTACTACGTTTTTATAGCTATATATATCGATTAATTATAGTCGTGACATTTGAAGAGAGAGGCAGTTTGGTCGACCAGAGAGAGAGAGCCATATTATAGTTGAATCCTACCTTAAACAACGTAATTCTCATCTCGATGCATCCGGTTTGAATTTGAAGCCCAGATATTTAGTCACTTTCCCTGCATAAACTCAACGAACCATAAATATTACATGGAAGCCATTTATGGCATTATTGTATCTTCTCCGATGACACTACACGTTTTACATGAACATTTATTCACTTACCGTAAAAATCCCCTATAGTTGACGGGTTCTTTAGCACATTTGACAACATCCGTCTCAGGCCGGGATCATCTCCATTCATTCTAATGAACATCATAATCGGGATGTGTGTGTCAGTCGCTGTCCTTTCAACTTCTTGCTGGAGATGAGAGATGAAAGAATACAAAACACGTTGTCATCTGAGAGAATCCCTGCCTTTCTTATAGCCCATCACAGGATATTTCGCAGTACCAAAACTGCAATGACAATGAGCAGCCTTATTACCAAAATAGTCACAAACTCTCTAAAGTATCTTCATTGGAGATTTATTTGAACGAGCTGTGTACGAATAAACAACAAAATAAATGGGAGTAACATGACATGCCTAGTGAACGAATAGAAATAGGAATGTTTGGAGATATGCAACCATAAAACACTGTCCTGCTACAACAACTAATGTCACAATATTGCTGTGTTGTTTACTCCATGCCCAATGATTTGTCATCGTTCTATGTGAAAGCTTTTATTTCATATAGTTATTGTTACGATAATGTCCCAGATACAGCGTCGTCATTATTAGCTTCATCATAACATATTCTATAGTTCCATTGTATATTTCTGTCGTACATTTAGGGTATATTGTAGAGATAACTTTTAGTAAGGAATTTTATGGAACAATGACGTTTATTTTCTGTAATGAAATTCAAAACGCAACGCAGTTTAAGTAATCTCTATTTACTTATGTATTTGAAAAGCATGTAGAATCGAATTTTCCTCTATTGTATTCTGAAATTTATGATTTTTATTTCGGTATTGAATGAATTTCTGGAGAACTGCAGAATGGATCAGGCAGTTCGACAAATTTAAAAATGAAAAAAAAATCAGCAAGTCTTATGAAATTTGGATGTTTCACCATTTGATGTTTGATGTTGTGCATGTAGTATATATAGATATTATCTATGCTCTTAAAATATTAGAGATATCACAGTCACAATCTCAATGCGACACTTAAGCTTCTTAAACGTTAATAATGGTTCTTCTTCAGTTTCTAAACTATTTTCTTGATCTTTCATAGTATGCATGGAAGAACTTTCACATTATTTTAAAAGCATACGAATTCGTATTCACAATCACACAGTACTAATGCAGTGTGATTGTGAGTATTTACTATATGTCATGTTATGAAAACAAATGTTAGCTATAACTGTATTAGGATAAAATGTGATGAAATCATTGGGCTACATTTCACCGTGATAATATTCAACGTGTATACAGAGGCCTGGAATGGAAAATGAAAACTTTGTGCTTAACTATTGTTTTGTAGAGCTATGAATGCCAAGTTAATATACACAGAAGTATACTTGTATGTATGTAGTTTGAAACAACTTTCACTTTTAAAAGCTTTGACATCAAGATATTCAAAATGAAATAAGAGTTCTTTGATTACACTATTACCGGTTACTGTCATTTTGAAATTTCTTACAACTTTGTTGGCACATTTTCTCAAGATTTCTCGTTTGACTTTTTAACCTACGACTTTCACACTGTTGAGATATATTAACCACTCGTTGCGATAAATAAAGATATCACAAAGTCCTCTTCACAAAGAAAATGATTTGTTATTGTTATTATTACAATTTATGTCCTCGGTGTATATAAAAATTGTGCTATATATCAACTTACTGATGAAGCAAAGGAGGAAGACCATTCCAGCGATGATGAGGACAGGCATAACATTTTCGTCGACGGGATCTGAACCAAGAATTTTAATCGTGTAATTTTTCACCATGTCAGAGAAGACGCCTTTCTTTTTCCGGGGTTGTACTTTTCCCTTATTGTTAAGTAACTCAAAGCGACTGCCGACTCCTGCCAACAGCAATTGTGAAAGAGCAAAGGATGCTGCTACTACTGACTGACTCGGTGATATTGTTTGTTGCTGACTTGCTTGCTGCGTACGTCTGCACACACCACTTGCAACAAATTACCCGTCTTGTTTTGTTCGTATGTGTTTGTGTTAGAATAACTTGCTTGATGGGAGGTTACGGCTACAATAACCAATATTATTATTAGAAGCGGTACCGATTTTCATAATATATTGACCTAGTATGCTTGAGAAAATATCAATAATAGTAACACTAAGCAATGTGTTGCGTTCATATTTTTATCAGAAAAGTACTTCCGCTTTGGAGGCTAAGCATTCCGAAACAATTCCTTTGACACCCTCAACCCTCACAGCTCCGCTAACAAATGGCCTTTGTTCTAGTGACCCAGTATATGTATTGACTGTAACGATTCCTGATTGTGGTTTGGTTTGTTCCTCGGTGTCTGATTGCGGTATTCGCGTGTGGTACAGTAGCATTGACTTTCCCTAACTACTAATATGAGTGCATACGCATAGTTTTCCAGGAAAACTTTTTCTTTACAAGTAATAGAGAATATTGTTTTCATGTATCGTCTATATTACTTGCTCTCTTCCCACCGTGCACTTTGTTGAAGAAGAAAAACAATGTTGAATGCCTTCTTTTTGGCAAGGAACCTAACCATTTATAAAAAATGTACAGCAATAACTCAGACTGACTTTCAGAAGTCAAAAAGGAAAACGACGAATAAGAATAAATGAGTCTGTATTTATAGTCTGGTGAGCTGAGCAAAAATCTAACAAAAAGACAAATCTTCCTAATGCACAAGTAAAGAGAAAGTAAGCAAGCACCTCAACACATATATAGACAAAAAGTCGAATGGAAACATTTATCCACTAAAAATTCCTTTTCGATATCAGTGTAGTAGCAGTAGTAACTTTATTTTTATTCACAAAAAGTAAAGTAAAAAACGCGCAAGCTGTATAATAGCTTCCCTACATAAGTCACCCAAAAGTCTTTTTACGGATTTAGTAAATACGTCCTTCCAGTGGAAGAGAAAGAAATAGCGGCACTGGGGTAGAAAAAATTTATCCCAGCAAATATTTTTGTCTTTCTCAATTCAGTAGCTCTTTATGCATGCAACTTATGCGAGCGCTGAAATGATATTAGTATCAGTGGTACAAGTAGAGTAAACGAAGAAGTTGGGAACAAACACAGCGCGATGAACAAGCTTGCATGCTGTTTTCCTTTGTTGTTCCTTGAAGAGTGAGAGTGGTGGTGGTGCTGGTGAAGGAGGATCCTGGGTGGCTGAGAAGATTCAGGCCATTAAGAGTTCCACACGCAGTCAGTAAGTTCAGTCAGGAGGGGTCTAACAGTGTAAATAATGTCGTTGTGTCCTTTGGAAATAATGCTGTCACTGATATTATGCTTCCTCTTATTCTTTTTTGTTATCTTTTTTTGTCCCGCTTTGCTTTATATACATACATATTTACATTCCCTTATCCTCGTCGAGTCCCTTTCAACTTCACCTCTTACAAGTTCATTCTATGGCTGGATCCTGATTTTTGCGCAGCGGTGGCGATATGGCAGTGGCGTCAAAAGACCATGCAATACATTTATCGGCGCGGTGGTGAAAGCCAATGAACAGAAGTCGGAATAAAGGGTTAGATTTTTTTCTTAGTCCATTACTGTTCTTATTCTTCGCTGTTAGAAAATCTCAAAATTGATGTGTTTTGCTTTTTGACTGCTTGCCCCTTTTTCTGTTTTCGTTCGTCTCCTGGATCCCTTGTAACTTTTTAGGCACTTTTCTCACTTCTGCTTCAACCTAATACTTTATTTATCATGAACGATACAAGAAGAGAATGAGAAGAAGTGGTACCTTTCAAAAAATGAATAGATGAATGAGACAAAAAATACACAAGTTTTGACTGGAGTTTTCTCTCCTTTTCTTTGTGTTGAGGATGAAAATAGAAAGTGTGAATAATAGATAAATGTATAATATATGTATAATATATGTATATTTATCGGTAAATAAAGATATAGGTATACATTCATTTACAAGCAAAACATGGTGAATCTTCCGGTGCCAGAACGTCTACAAGAAAATCAATAACATTTCTTTTAGAATATCAGTCAAGGCCTCTTAAAACACTTTCACCCACCGCCATTCTCTCATTTGTCAGACAACAAAAAAACCGGTTGTCTTACCTCTATTTATAAAGTCAAAATGTTTTTGTGTTTCCTGGCTAAATGATAATGAAAAGGCGACACGGATATGGCTAAAAATAAAAGAAAGTGGAATACAAAAGGAAAGGCTCAAACTAGTTTGACGAGCCATTTGGTTACTTTGGGAAATAAGAGGGAAATAAAAAGTCAAAAAGTCTTGTGCATCCGTCCTACTCTCACCTTAATTGGAACAAAAGCCAGCCGAACGAAGATGGGACAAGCACTACTTAATTACGATCACAAGCTAAACAAGCAAGCACCCTCCTCAAACATTTACGTTATAGAGATAAATGGATGGACACGAGCCAAGAAAGTTTTAGTGAAACTCCAATTACCATCCGACACCCCCAAACATTCAGTCTCGGAGCACACTGATTTTTTTTCAAATTATTTACAGAGATTATGCTATTTTCAGCCTCATTCTTCTTCTGAACATATGTACAGTGTTCGGATCCAATGCAAAATATCAAGAGTTTGAATAAAAAAATTCTTAGATCCAGATTTCATTACTTCACTTTCCACTTCTTTCCTTTTCTTCGTTCCATGCATCGTAGGTCCCTTTTTTCATGTGTCTCGGCTGGATTTCAAGTTACATACTTAATTCTGGGTTCTATCACCAATACCAAGTACCACACAGACGATATTCTTCTTGTTACGAGTCATCCCAAATGAAGCAGGTTTTTAATTTTCTTTTTAAAAACTTGTTTGAGCTCACCGTAATAGTAATAATATTAGAAAGAGAATGCAATGTATTATATAATTGAAAAAGTTCCAGTCACAACTCAACTTAAGTTACTTGTGCACTCTATTTAGTAGCATAACCTACTTTATTTCGGCGTAAAGAGGAATTATATAAATAAGTAATAATAATTAATTTGTATGTGTTGATAAACAATTAAAATCCCTAACATGTATTTTACTATCGAACATTTTAATTGCGGCGACAATGACAAATTATTAATGCTCACCATTCATCAATAAACACAAATATGCATTTATTTCGTCACAAGAACCTTCGGTTGACTCCCATAACCCATCCGCCATATCCTGAGATCCATACTTTCGAGATTGCACGTAACCCAAAAAAAAATTATAATGCTGATCGCCTTTGCACTCTAGGTAAGTTGTGTTATGGAAAGGTGGGTTTCAATGTGAATCATAGCAAACCCAATCGGTTAAAGTAACTTTCGTTGAAGCATGGACAAATAAGCGATAAACTCGAATATTTCACCCAGGCCGGAACACATACCCACATTCAAATTTATTTATATATTTCAACTTGGAGGAAAGAAAAGCAATAAAAGTGAAGATCAGTGTCAGTTTCAGAAAGACATACAGTTGCTAGCCAAACCACTTTGTGAGATAATCATGACCAAATGCTCTTCCGTCACACTTATTTAGAATCAACATCAGTTATTGTTTTTGTTGGTCAAGTGCCCAAAAATCCAGGATGCAGCCATTGTGAAAGGCTTATACCGCAATCACCGTTTTGTAGCGTTGGCTTGAGATCTGATGTTGAATGAAACATAGATGCAACGTCTTCATCAAATGCTACATATATGGTAGTCCGTCACGGTCGTTGTTCATAGCACATTGATTACCAAAGGAAGGGACTAAAACGGGAAGTAGAGGATTGGGGATAAATGGTATTTTTAATGGCGATGCAAAAATGGATTCTACTGTTTCGTCAGTATATAAATGTGTCCGTTACTATTTCAACATATTCTTTCTCTTTATATCCCGTCTATTCTCCCAAATTCTCATTTGCCAACCACAAAAAAACATGTTCATTTCCAGCAACGACTCTTTCAGATCACGTCACACCAGTGGTCCCTTGAATTTTGGCATCCCAAACTACTATAAACTGTGGTCTATTTATTCTCGGAATCCATTTGAACCTCAAACTCAAACTATACCATCAAGGGGAAATTACATTTCTCTTTCTCATTCCCAAAAGACAAAATCTTCAAATTTGTATCGTAATATCATTATTATGGATATGGATAGAGTACTTACGACTCACATTATAATATATACATTCTAAAAGACAGACATGCAGCGTAGACTAGTATAGACATAAATATTATAATACATAATAAACCTCATTGTATCCCTTCTGACTAAAGCTTTCTATTCCCAACTTACTACGTGCTCACTTACAGATTTCTTGCTATCTAGATAAATCCTGTGAATGTAAATACATCTATCTTGTTGTTGGTAAATACAAGAACACTGAAGTACGAACTTTTAGTTTTGGTTATTCTTTGTATTCTGCCTATTACGTTATGTATTTAAAAATATGTATAATCAAATCGATTCTGACAATAGGATGCAAAGAATAAACTAGGTCAAATTTGAAAAGAAGAACTGTAAAAACCTTGATACATACAATAAAAATGAATTAAATTCATGGCATCAAAGCAAATATAATATTCATTGACTAATATGCTTTTTCAACCAAAATTCTTTACATTATTTCTTCTCCATGCTGATCATTTTTCATTGGTCGGCGATAATTATTTTGATGAAGTTTTCAGGCAACAGGTAACGAGGTATATAATTCTAATATGGTTTTATAATGTGTACTTTTCGAAATTTTGTTTTAGAAGAAGAAACAATTATTTTTCTTATTTCTAAAACCACTCTATTTTGTTTTATGACAGTTACCTTAATGCACCAGGCTATGTGGGTAGTACCCACTGGGTTGGGTGCACATATTTTATGCCTATGTTGAGAATAGATGCAGTCGCGCTGGAACATACTTAAAGTAGCCTTAAAGTTTCTGATAGCTTGATGATACGAAGGTATACCGATGATTACTTTATAAAGCCGGAGATAGGAGTGTGATATCAACAAAATTGCAAATGAGATAGTATGCACGATGGTTAATGATAATGACAGTATGGTTTGGCCCTGTTCAACTTTTTCTCTGGTTCCGTTTGTTGTAAGATAAAGTGAAAGAGAATAGACGTGGGTGATGGGTTTTACTAGTACAAAGAAAATCTTTGACGAGAAGAATTTTGTTTGGTTAACAGTAGTTGCATTCTACAGTATGATCCTGAATCTAGTTTACGATAAATGATAAAATTTTGCAACATATCTATTATATAGCATTAAGCAATGTTATGCAAGAAAGAAACACGTTTATCCACTAAAAACCGGGTGTTACAACATCCGTTGAGCACATATTTTCATGTTAATAGTAGCCGTTTATATGTATCTGATAGAATAGGATTTTTGGCTGTCCATTTGATACCCAAAATTCTTTCCATAATCATCAAAATGATTGCAGTGTAGCTACCTATTCAAATTTGCCAAAACACAACACACTGTCATAGAAGACTTGATACTGCGCAAATACATAAACAAAAGTTGGTAACAGCTATTATAGTAGGGTTAACGTTAAGTATTTCGGATCCCTACATATTAATCAAAGTAATTGTTCTCTCAACATTCACATTCTGTGAAAGACAGGGAAAGTAGCAGGTCAGTGTAGTAATTTGTACGAGTAGCTGCGGAAGACAGGGACAAATTTCAACCCACATACATTTTTGACATATATTTAGCGTTAATAGTTTTACGAGGTAAATGCAATCGGACAATCTGAGCGATCATTCAACTTCACGTTACAATTCATTCTGCAATCACTCACACTATGAAACAAATTATATTTTCCCTTTGTTTTCTGAAATAACATCACGTAGCGTTATATAAAAATAAATTCACATTAAAATTTAGTGCGATGCCATCGTTCAGTCCGAAAACCTAAATAATTATTAAAACATTTACTTATGACCAATAACAATGAGTTCTAATAATTAAAAATCAAGTGTAAGGATAAACCTGAGTCCTTTATTTGTTTGTTTTTCTGTTTGTAAAGAATAAGGGAAATTGTGCAAAATCATGCCTGCTGCCGTGCTTACATATACATACAGGACATCAAAATTCCTCGACAGGGAAAATACTTTTAGATTTATTTTTGTAAGTGTATTTATATATATGATATCCGTTTATTGAAAGTGATTGAATGAATAAATGTTCCATACAACCGGAATCGTGACATTCTCAACAAATCCATCATTTCTAAAACCATGAACATCAGGAAACA
>JAHZMV010003081.1:0-13556 GCA_027743765.1 Coecobrya sp. COE2 | reverse complement strand
CTGCATCGCTCAAGCTTTGTACTCCGTCATTCTGTATTAGGCTTTTTTCGATGGTTTTACGCATACCTTCAGATTAATGTCTTGATCCGCCTTCCAGAGAAATTGCTTTCCCTCCATGTGTGTACCTTCGCTCCCTCGCAAATATGTAAAAGACGTAGATTCAATTTGTAGCGTGGCGTTCACTGCAGAGGTAACCCTATTTGTTTTTGCAACGCGAACATCCAGTTTTTGAACACCTCGTGGAAGACCAAGAGTGGGAGTATTCGTAGAGAACATTTCTCTTCCCTTTCTGTCCACAACGCGAACGCCATTTACCCTTGTAATGTTGATAAGATTTCTTTCTACGGACAGGGAGGGCTGTAATCCATCACGAACCCAGAGATGCACCTCACCCCCATTTTCTCCAATGATTTCCACTGGCTTATTCAGAAAACCTTGGAGGATTCCATCTTCTTTGTAAATTTCATCGAGATCAGTATTTCCAGAAAATTTTAAATGGTTTGGAAGAAACTGAAATTAAATGAAGACGTGTCATGAAATGTTCAATGACCTATTCATTAATTTAAGAACCTGTGAAATGGATTTTTTATGTTACCTCTATGCTTTCCATTTGAAGACCTAGGCGAAGTACTCCATAAATAACAAATGTAAGAACTGAGTTGGCCACCACTAACAAGGCCAAAACACCGAGTAGTATCCAAAAGGCCAAAGACTCGCCCCAGTACTTTTCCAGGGAATACGCCATTCCTTGTGACACCACCAAATTGGAAGTTCGACGCCCCGCCAGGGACGTTGAAATTCTCCCCGTTCGCAAGTCCTGACTTTGCATTATTCTTCCTTGCGATAAAGACGCTGAAGCTGCTGAGGATGACGGACCTGGATAACTCTCCGTACCAAATCCGTTATTCACATTGCTATGCTGAAAATACACTTGATGAGGATGATGATGATGAGGATCCCCTAAAGTGTCTTGTTGTATCTCAGGACCATAATTTTGTTGGCCACTGTAACTTCCTGAAGCACTGCTAGTTGTCAAGTGCCTTTTAACTAAAGTTTGATCTCGCAAAGACATGGCTCGGTACGGGTCGTATGCAAGATCTGGGATCGGAGATGATCGGACACTAGAAATTGTTGAAGACATTTGTATTATTGTTTTCGTTTACTTTTTTAAACGTTTACTTCCGCTTGAGTGTACATACGTGGCACAAGTCTTTATATCAATTTCGTTATTTGTTTTTATTGTGATGATGAGGAATTGGCCTGCCTCGTATGAATTAAGAAAGAACACGTTAATTGCCGCTGATCCTCTTGGCATGCACACACACAGAGCGCTGTGGATTAACGTACGTGCGGAAGGGTGTGCACAAATTATATTACATATGCATGATAAATGGGAAAAGTTCCAAAAACCCGTATTACATATTTCCATCAACACTCCGTCCAATGTATACCCACGCACACAAGACCAGAATTTTGGGGAGAGTAGATTACATTCAAGTCAAGAAAGCGATGAAAGTGAAAACGAGTGTACACGAGAAAGTATAATTTTTGTACAAAACGGTGTAGATTTCTCCTCTCTCGTCAAGCTACACATGCATTCGTATATAGTACATACGTGAAAGTGCCGATGGCCATTTGGAAGCACAGAATATCTCCCACAAGTACAAATAACATAAGGTAATAGTTGTATAGATTGACAAGATGTGTACTTCATTTTTAAACCAAATAACACGCTTGTAAAAATAAGAGTGAAAACTTCACTCCTCAATTCATCCAGTGAGTTATACTGAAAACGATCTTGTAGGACGGTATCGCTATTTGGAAAATCGGGGAAGGAATGAAATAGATTGTTATTTGTTGGATACCTATCTACATTCCATTAGACACGCTTTGCGCTGTTCAACGCTGTCTGAATGTGAAATGTGTCTGTGTGGTAAAGTGAAAGACTATAAAATGTATATTGCTTTTTAAGCGGTGTAAAGTACAAGTAGATGAAAGCTGTCATAAATATTTACAATTTACGCTCTATTACATACGTTGTGATACGCTTTGGGCTATTGTAGTAGAGCTTTTAGGAGCGACTCCACATTCCTTTACGGAAAATAGACGTGGAAAGATAGTATTCATGTGGAATGGTATCAGTAAAGCGTTTCGGAACTTTTCGTTCTGAAACACAAAAGCTTAAATGGAATACAGTGTGGAAAGTAGTATGGAGTATTCTGACAACAGCATTTTTATGAGTTCACTATGTACTTTCACTTATACATATTAAATACTGGGTTGAATTAAAACACTTGTATAGTCATATGGACTATAGTCTTTCAAAATAAACATGAATTATATATTTGAAAACTTTTTAATTGCTAGAAGAATGCAACGGTATTACAAGTACTAGCATGCCTTTATGATATACATATACAGAGTATGGCGAGTTTTGTGAAATATATTGTCTTTCCATGTATCAAATTATCTGTGTGAAAAATTAATCACTTTAAAAATTCGAGACTATATACCTATTCGCTTTGCAATTATAGGCTTGAAGGTACTTATGTACTAGATTGTGCTACTGCGCATTGTCACGGAAAATTGTTAATTTCGATTTATTCGTTTTATTGTGACGTGAAAACTCTGTGGGGTATCTGATGAATACACAGATTAGTAACGCTTGTTCTTTTGAATATCAACTATTCTGGTCATTGGATAAGGTCAAGGGACATAAGGATAACAAAGTGCCACCAGTGACATGAAACGTGTTTATTTTTTCATTTCTCCGGCTCACCTTTCGTAAAATAAAATCAGACAAAAAACCATGGGTTGATTGAGCATTCAAGTAAAATGAATTCCTTAGGATTTCTTCAAAGATGTGGAATTTTCATAGTACATCCTAAAGCAATCCGCTTAAAGGATTGTTCTATGACTTCCTTAATCAGACCATGGAATTTTTCAGGTGAGTTAAATTTAGTATGTACTAAAATAATGTTTTGAACAGACTAACATCAAGAGCATCATTCCATTGGTTAGACTAGACATGTTATGGAATTTAGACACAAATATACAATTAATAGTGAGGATGACGAGAAGATGCTCAGTAATAATCTGTGACATGTAGAATTTTCAGAGTGTCTTATGAAGTAGAATATCCGATGAAGATGCGGTATATATGAATGAACTCAATTTTTTATTTCATTTTTTTGCCAATAGACTAGCTGAACGTAAAATACCAAACATTCACATTCACAAGCACGTGCATATGCGTGCATGTGTAAAGGATAAATGTGTACACACCATTTGCAGTATTTTCATCTAAAACCATTAACCTTATTAACCTTGTTATATACCAGAAACCTTATTATAAACTCAAATTGGAAATTAGAAAGTTAGTACCAAATTATGGACCTTTACTTTACTTTACAATCCACAATCAGTGAGCAATATCACTGGATTCTCATTGCTAACAAATAAATACGCTTGAATATAAGAAATAACAAGAAAAGATTGACAAGAAATATTTTGTTACTTTACAGGAGCAATTACAAGGAGCTTTAAAACGTCCTCTAGTCACTTACATCTTGACCCTTCCACTCCTCCCACTAGTTTTGGGAAAAGTATTGACTCAATATTCCGAGCATTATTTAACCGGAAAAATACTACTGACATTAGCAACATGGGATACTTTGTCATTGGCGTGAGTGGGATTACCTGTGGGGGTAAAACCACGTTGACAAAACTGCTCCTGCGAAAATTTCCTTGGGCTCGAGTGATTCATCAAGATCACTACTTTTACGATGATGACTATCCACATCATATTCGTGTCCCGGAAGCAGAAAATCATGTCAACTATGAAATATTAAATGCCTTAAATATGGAGCAAATGTACAAAGATGTACAGGCTATTCTGGATGCCCCACCAACATTCACAACCCCTGAGCCAAAGCAATCAAATGATACTGTTGCGGTGGGAGACAAAGCGGAAACGCCCAATTTTGATGATTCGTTTCTGCTACAAATTCCTGATATACGTACGTTTAATCTTAAATTATGAAGATAATTAAAAGATTGTTTCTTTTCAAAATTCTTATAATGTTTGGTGATTTATTTTTTCAGAATATGATGTTTCTAAATACAACAAGGTGCCAATTTTAATCATTGAAGGGTTTACCATGTTCGAGTCGCAGTATCTATTTGACACGTGCGATGTCAGATTTTTTTGCTCACTGGACAAAGAGACGTGTCGACAAAGGAGATCCACTCGGACATATTTTCCTCCAGACACGCCAAGTTTTTTTGAGAAAGTCATTTGGCCAGAGTTTCAAAAGCATTACGATAATTTTATACACAAACGTACCGGGATTACTGTTTTTGATGGGAATGCTTTAATATCTGACCTGTGGAAAACAAGCGTACAAATTATTACATGCCGAATGGAGGAAAAACCAATGATTGAAAATGCCAATAATGTAAAACTTAAAGTATGAAAATGTTAACTAAAAGTTGTTTCTCAGATTATACAGAGTAGTTATTATAGTGTTGTTTAATGGATGCACGTAGAGAAAGCAATTTTGCACATGTCTCTCTGTACCTATTCAGAAATCTTTAAAGGTGACAATCTCTTTATTGCTGGAATAATTATTCTTGTACAAAAATACTTTATATTTTTATTAAAATAAAAACGGCCCTTAATCAAAGTAGTTACAAAAGTAATCGGTATCTGAATTATTTTTGGGGTTCGCATAAAATATCTGCAACAACATGGTCCACATGTGGAGCGAAAGACTTAATTTTAATGACTGCATTTACAAATACTTTCCATCTTTCATTTGAATACATTTCACTGAATATACTTTGTAATTTATGGCTAACATAGTTCACCCATACAGTATACATCATTGGAGGTGAAGAACAGACACTGTTGGCACAAGACGTGGATAAATTCCCATTTTCGGTACCACTTTCCTGGAAACATTTTACGTCTACATTTCCATGCACATGGAGTATTCCACCGGTATCCTTCTTAAGTGCCGAACAAGCCGTTGTCCATCCCTGTTCAGACGATGGAATAAGTCCTAAATTAACGTGATCCGCTACATTTTTTGGACAAGTTTGTCTGTTATCCCCACTCAGAACAATGCAACGTTCTGAAGGCACCTTGTTCAGTTTTAAATTTACATGTCAACTACAGTTTTACTAGTAAGGTCCCAGGATCCAATCCGTTGTTTTTCAGTTATATTGCCACTGCTGAACATGCACTTGCTCAAATCCCAAGTGTACAAAATCCCATTTTCCTTCTTCGTCACCCAAGTCGAGTTTCCAAACAGGAGTTCAACCGTAGGACTCCGGAAGTCGTTGGATTGAGTTGGTCCTACTCTCCTAGAGAATAGGAAACATTATATATTTAGATCATGCTTTATAATCGTTAAAGGTGAATTAATACGATTGCTAATGGGCAAACCTTGCCAAACGAGTACACTGGACAAATTTACATGTAGCTTCAAAAATCTCTGGATGGTGTGACCACACATCTTGTGTGGCGAAAGTTTTCTCAGGAAACAGCACCAAATCTCCATGTTTCTCCCATTTTGCCGGAAGTTCTTTCTCCAGTTCCGAGTTAAACCAGGATTCACCACTTAAAATGGAAACAAGCTTTGCTTTAACTTGCTTTGCAACGGCCATCCTAATTTTATGCTTTAATTAATATAATTGAGTTACATTGTGTAGAAAATTCATTTGAGTGAAAATCTTTTATGAGCACGTGTTCTGCTAGTTTTTCAAGCAGTTATGCATTGTGTGTAGCAGAGAACATTACGTGTATGCGCTGAAAGAGAAACCAGGTGTGATGGATGACTTTGTTCATCAATCCATGCAGACGCCTGCTGCTGGAGTCTCCAGGTAAAGTTGAATGTAACAAATGAGATGAGTAGGTGTAGATGACAGACGCATGACTTTAAATGAGGACTAATGTCAATCAATTCTAGTTATATGAGTGGAGGAAGTTGATTCTCAGTAAAACTGTTCGAGTTAAATTAATTAATGGCCCTTCTGATATAATTATTACATATATCCATAAAGTGAACAATATGCATGTTAAAATTAACAGAATTACGGTGGATTTTGTAAATGATGTAGTGAGGCTTGTATGAAATTTGGATTTTACTTGCTGCATTTTCGGTTTGGATTTGATAGTTCCTACCTGAGAGATATGTGACGTTATATACTATTTTTAATGAAATGCAAAATAATAATTGATAGCGGTGCACAATTTACATTGACTGGAAATTTCACTAGAATGTTTTATTTGATTTTTAAGTTTTTTTAGTCGAGTTGAAGGGCGTCATTTTCAAAAATATTTACTCCGCTTTAAATACGGTCATTAAGTCATATTATGTATTTTTTCGTATGTAATTAAAATCATAAAGTTAAAAAGCTTAAAATATTGATTACGAACGCTTGCGAAAATCGAAAAGTATAGGTTAAAAATTCACATTGATTTTAAAGGTAAATGAAAAGATGAAGTACGTTGGAATACTAGGTAATAAAGAAATGCACGTGGAATTAATCTATAATTAGTAAGTAGTTGAGTTTTCCTAAATATTCTGCGCTTGAGGTGTTCGTAAAAGATGTCGGCTGCCTTGTCCTCCTGCCTCTGATGGAGATCCGCATCTATTTATCGGCGTACTCTGTAAACTGTTAAAATATTAAAGTGTTAAACTTCGAATTATATTTGCTAATTTTATGTACATTTAGTGTGCAAAACGTGTTCCGTCTTACCCCAACTTATTTAATGCAGTAGTAGAAAAACTTTTCCTATTAGGTGATGATATAGCCAGCATGGTAATGTATTTGCTAATCTCGAATGTCGGTTTGACTGGTTGAGGAGAGCTACTTGGAATAGAGGATGATTCTCCATGGACCGGTAGTGTGGACAATGGAGATTCCAGTTTCAACGCTTCCTCAGACTTTTCCAAGCAAAATGTTACATTGGCCCTGTCTTCTTTTGCAATGAACTCCCGATCATCGTACGCGGGGGAACAAGCCTTTCCAAGATTCAAGGAGATAGACTTTCTTGCAAATTTTACCCGTTTTCTTGGCGAAAACGGTGAAGCTGGGGTTAATGCTCCTGCTTGTCGCAAAATGGATTTCTTGGGTGGTGGTGTCCTGGGCAGCACGTCTTCATCCATTGACACATCAAATGCGTCAGGACTATTGGATGCCTCTGATTCGGAAGACCCTGGAACAATTCCAGTGAGATCATATAAGGAGCCCATATTTTAATTTAATATAATGAGAAACCTATTTATATCGGCTTTAAGACTTTGAGTTTAAAATGGTAAAGCTAATTCGAAACTATTTCACTTTCAAGGACAAGAATGCGGATTTCGGTTATTCAATATTTTCAGATTGTAGCTACCACCTAAAATTCTCAAAACCTTCTTCTTCGGACAACTGAAGATAAATCATGCCTTGGCAAACCCAATGTAAACCTACATAGATAAAACATCATTATAGTATAGTAAATTCGACTGCCATAATGAATACTTAAACATAGCTGACTGTATTCGGTATTATTCCATTGTTAGTATTATAACATTTAATTTTTGTGTGTATGATATAGTCGAGCTAGCTGAGTAGTAGTAGCATTCAGCATGTATGCCTGATAAGATTGTAAGAAGTAAAAAAAAGAAGCGTTCATCTAAACTACTTATAAAATGGTCGTTGACATTTTAATGAGTGGTGTGCTCCACGACTCCGTTGTTTGTACCCACACTCAATCAGGTTAAAAGACTTTGTATGGACATTTCTCTTTGCATTTTATGCATAGTAATGAGGTGCCAGCGAAAGGTAAACTGTGCTTAGAGATAAAATTATAACAGTCAGTCACTCATTTATTTACAATTATCATAAAGTCTGTAGGAGGCCAGCATCACCAAATCATCGTCATCTCATCATTCAGTAGTAACATCCCAGTTGTATGATTACCGCAGAATGTACCAATTTAGCCTCTAACTGTCTTGTCACTCCTTATTCTGTAAATCCATAAAATTACACAAAGTAAATCCATAAAAACCAGAAGCTCAAGATAAGAAGGTTATTGTTTCTCTCTTCTCTTGATTCTGTAGATATTATAATAATATGCGGTTGCATCCCTAATTCATGACATAGACAGTGAGACAACTATAAACTTGGTACGGAGCTATGTAACTTTGTATTTTACGACAGACAGTTGCGGTTGTTGTATTTACTGAAGTGTCGTGATTATCATATAAAGATGGCATGCAGAGGGTGTAAAATCCAAACATAAAACAGCCTAAATGAAAAGGCAACACTTTCTCTATGTAAACAACGAAATTTTAAGTAAACGACAAACGGACAATAAAAAATAGCATCGAGTAAGACGGTTGTTGTTTAAAAAATGTATGCGTGCTTTATTGGCTTTGTATGAGTATAATCATATATACGATTATCCACAATCAAACAATAAGAGTTGTCATTAAGATTGGTATTGCGAAATTGATTGGACAGTGGCCATGTTATATTATTTTGCTCACAAACTCTCAATCAGTATTGTTGACTAATATCAATGAAAGTGGCAATCCGTCATAATTTTTTGGTGATGATTCGATGGTCAATTTACCATTTTTGTGATATGATGAACAGCTTAACATTTTCAAGGTGAAATGCGCGGTGCTGCTGGGAGGATATTGCCGTTTGCATAGGTTTGGATTTCAATGACTCACAGTAAAGTGGATTTTATAGCGTTCATTTGTCATTTAACGCTTTCTACGAAAATACAGACTAGTGTGAAGTAACTATTTGCTGGCAATATTATGACAATGATATTCACGCTCATTCATCATCAAAATATGTGTAATGCAATATACCATAACTTGACGTTTCCATATTTTATTATTTATAGTGAAAATGTTAAGGAGAATATATAGAAAATATACATACCTGGTTTGCTCATAATTTGCATGCTGTGACATGTGAGGGAAGGAAACGGAAGATTTGCTTCTTTGTCCTCAAGGAACGTATCTAGTTTTACGAACTCCAAGCAAAAAAAGTAAAATATGTCATATATATTTATTTGTTATTTGTTAGAGTTTGCTTAGAGGTAGATACACTAAATGCTTATTTATATGCATGTAGGTGGAAATTCTAAGGTTTTGTGTGAAAATGGGTTCCCTGTAATATTTATATTTTTTTACAGCACACAGCAAAGTATTTAATGCGTTCCATATTACGCGACTTGCTAATGTATTGAATAATGTATCATAAAAATTTGTTAACTGAGAACGTTTTGGACACTTTTGGTATGATGATGGCATCACTGTAAAGGTCAAGAGAACTACTTTTAACGACGGTACTTGGACCGTTGGTGGCTATAAAATTAAATGAGTTTTTGTAGGAATGTTTTGGGAATTGACATAATACATTTAGTTTGCCTATGCACATAACTTATTTTTTTCCTCTTTGATCCTTTGTACGTACCGTTCATAATGTTATCCAAATTGGAATAAAGATAGCCGTTGAAGATAGTCCTATGCAATTTGCACATGGCTGAATATACCCAATTGATTGCGTGCATATGGACGGAAGCCAACAACCTTACTTACTGTCTCATGCCAATCAAAATGTTTCGAATTTTGCCAAGTCGATGAAAAGTAAAGTGTTTGTGTGATGGCTGATCAAATATGGGAGAAAAAAAAATCTGACCCAGAAGCATCAATCAAAATTTGATAATTGCCGACAAATTTTCTTTACCCATAGAGTTATAATTGTGCCTTAATAGAAAACTTGAATTTGTTTAACTATTCATATCAATCAAATGCCCTTTTGTTTTATTGATACAAAATCAAAATGGGCAGCATTAAACAGTGATACGGTGTAGCTTCTTTGACATTTTAGGAAAACCAAAATACCTATATGCTTGATTATTTTCAAGTAGACATTAGAAGCTGAGTAAATTACATGTATTGTTTTTGTGCATGTTATCCTCTGTCAGATCATCAAGTACCCATTTGGGTAAAAAAGGAAACTGAACTATTACATTTATAACTTTCCATTGCCTGTGTTAATGTGTCCTCTTAAAATCTTATAGTAAAACCGTTTTTATGATGATAATCTGTAAAAAATGACTTTTTCAAGCACTGTAAATGATACTTGATATACCTATAAGCATGACGCTTTAACACAAAGTAGTTGTGAAGTTCACACTAAGCCCTTACTCCAATGCAATTACTATGCTAAAAAGTTCATAGTTCAAGGATAGCATTTGCATATTTTTTTTAAACCATCACAAGATACATTTAGTACAGTATAAAAATATTATCACGAACCGAATGCGCACATAATAAGAGTGTGACAACCGAGTAAAAGACAAAGTACAATGACACATTCTTCATGGTCACAACTCACACAGTCATATGAATACTTACACATCCGTCCGTCGTCGATTCAATATCCCAACGAGCACGATTTCTACACAATTGTCGGCAATTTGTGCTCAGTGGTTGGTAAGTCCATTTTAGTCCTTTATAAAATAGCGTCCTGTTTAAACTTAGCATTTTCTCAAGACTAATGACAATGCTGCAGTGTATTGGACACTGGTAGTAAATCAAACATTGAACAAAGGTTAAAATATGTTTTGTGACAAGAAGAGAGTCGTCGGTTCATTTCCACATGCTACATTTCACATAATATTATTATTATTTACATATACGACCGATGTATATATTAATGAGGATACTTCAAGACTCCTCTCCTTATTTGGAAGCTGGTTGGTTGAATAGGAAAAATAAGACAATCCAATGTCAGAAGACATAAGATATGATAATAAATGTTCTTACCTGTGTGTCCCAGTCTGTCTATACATAATACCCATGCATGCACGTTGGCACATCATTCACAGCAACTTTTAAAAAAACAATTTTATCCATGAATTCATTCAGTTACTCACAAGAAAATTACTGGCTGTGTTGAGTTGAGTCCATTTCATAAGAGCTTATAGGCAAATGATTGATTGACACATTGTGAAAAGGAATTTTGAGAAATTTAAAAAGGAAAGTTATATTTTTCCTTTGAAACTGCCAAAGTCACCTTTAATATTATTGGTAATACTGTTAGGATTAGTGAATATTTCATAATGATGTTTTTGCTAGACGATGTCTACTTTGCAATAGAGCAAATAATTTGGCTTATCTTGAGTAAAATGTAGGTACATAAATATATGCACGCAACCTACTTTTTATCCATTCAAGAAAGTACTCTTGTGAGGAATCAGTCAGAGGTCGACTCGTCTTCAATACTCAATATTATAAAGCAGTTTATTATTATGCAAAATATGAAATATAAGTCAAAGTCACAAATGTCCTTTTGGCTTGGACAACATTTCAAGAAGATGCTCAACCAACTATCATCGTTCAATTTATCACTTATGCTTCCTTTGATGTTGACAAAACCGATAAACGTTGACAAATTGTTATCCTCTTCTGACCAAAGACAACATGAAACGGAGTACTCTTTCAGTAGACCTTTACCTTGCCGTAGTAAGTCATGACTTTTTGGTGTCGAGCCCCATCTTAGACGACGTCGGACCCGATGACGACACCCTACAAATGAGAATTTATGACGTAAATTCGCTGATTTCCTTAAATATACAGGCTCTCTTGCTCTGTTCCAAATTGCAAAAAGGAGACAACCTAATCGGCAAAAAATGCACTTTAATGCAAAGAATGTCGCAGGAATTTTCATACAGTATGTGAGTCCATGTCCTAAAGCAAAATGTCCGTCAGGTCAGTAAAAAGTGTTTGCACAAATATGATTTATGGATTTCTGGGCATAACGAGAGCACTGTGTTGTGTGTGGCATCCAAATGCGAAGAAGATGTCACCTTTGTCTATGCAGCTTCTCATATTTCATTTAAAGTGATTTAAATTTCTTCTTCATTCAAGCCAGATTATATAGCCTAAAATACCAGCAAGCAAAACAACATCTCGGGCAATCAGCCATATTAATGTCACCTTAAATGTGTGTACATAATATTCTCTCGACAATCATGTACATACCTACCGTATCATTTGATTTCAACAAGATCTTGTTACAGTTTCGCCCGTGACACCTTGTATTGTCCTCCACAATAAAACCCAAATAATAATTACACACACGCAATTTGATATCAGGGTACAATAATAATGCAAGCAGTGTGCCCCGAGTTAGTAGTAGTAGTATTTTTTCAAGATAATAAGGAATTAAATTTTATGGATTGGTGTGAATTATGAGACAGAGGAGAGTATCCCATTATGGAAGCCATTTTGCTAGCGAAAAAAGTGTGACCGTAGCTCTGAATATGCTTTTGAATGAGTGTTTATACCATTTAAACTTGCAACTGTATAGGTATTCAATAACATATTGTGGTAGTTGACAAAATTCCTTGCTTATCAGCATAAAAAATAGCTCAAAATGTGGGCAGACATTTGTCAAATTCATGATTTTGTCCACTGTCATTATTTACGAAGTTGTACACATTGAGTCGTAGCTTATAAGGAAGTATTTTTTACTCTTCGTCATCTCATCATATTTTGAAGTACAATGACAAAAGCTACGTCTCGACGAGCTTTTTCTGCAAGGCCAACATTATTCTATATAAGTTTAAGTTAAGCTTGAATTAAAACTAATTCTTTCTTTTTTAATGTCTTGTGAACCCCCAAAACTTTTCCCCCATCTCTTTTAGAAAATGGCAAACATTATCATAACTGTCCCAAAAAGAAAGGCCTGACCAATGGTAATAAACATACTATATTATATTACAGTTATAAGTTATGTACCTATATGAATTTGAGTTACATTGACATTGAATGTTTTAATGTGCTTGAATGTTCTATGGCGTCAAAAAAGCTTAAGCTGTGTTATGTATTCGTTACGATAAAGCTTCATGGTTCAACGAGTTTACCATTGTTCGGTTTCCTCCTACCTGACATTTTTGGTGTTAACAAATATGGAAGCAAGATTTCAAACATGTTTAATATGTTTGCTTTTTAAAATAGAAACCATGAGGGTGCGAAACAGGATTTGACCTTCATAATAATAAAATTAATAACACATTGTACAGGCAACAAAAGGGTTCCAGACTTCCAATAAGGAACATTTTAAGTTTAAAAGGAATAGAAATAGGTATATAAGGTGAAAGGGAATCTCTAACAATATATAAGAGGGCACTGGGAATTTTGTTGGTTTGTTAGTAACGTAACGGAAATATTAGCAACCTTGATTTGAATTCAAGTAAAATATACATGAGTTTCCTTTTATAAGAATTTTTAGTATGCAGTTACTGTGCACTGTTTTGCTGTAAGTGATTGTAAATGGTGTTTTCTTGAGTAAAGGAAATTCTAAAAAATATTCGCTTCATATTCCAATTCCGGTACATGATATGATATGTTTCTGCTATTTCCTGCATTAGAGGTGAGGGAGCATGTGTCAGCATGCCCCGAGAAATCCGCCAAGGCTTGAGCTATGCGCAAGCCTTGAAGCTCAACACCAACAGCACGTAGAAGGTTCCAGAA
>JAHZMV010003080.1:0-23551 GCA_027743765.1 Coecobrya sp. COE2 | reverse complement strand
ATGATTTTAATTACAGCCATCATCCATTTGCATGAGACAAACCAAATAACCAAATATCCAAATAAGCGCTATACAGCGTCAACGCGAACATACATCAAATACTTAGATTCAGATTTTCCATAGATTTTTCTTTGAACAAGTGATGAATTATTACAGAATGCACAAACCTCATCACTTTTACATTCCATTTTATATGTTTTTAAGTAGCAATTCAAAAAATAAAATCACAGGCAATTTATTGGACAGCAACAGTTTGTAGCTTTTTAACTACTCACGAAAAATAAATACTTGGTAATCGACGTAAAATTCAAGAAAAAAGCTGAGAAAAGTTTATGGTCACACAAGTGACATAAAATATGCTGACGGGATGTGAATCTAGTTTGTGTTGTCATCTAGCGTTTGCTTTGATTCTGTTGCACTTTCACAAATGCAGACAATGAAACAGCCAGCGTGAAATAAGCAGCCAACATGCAATAACGTTAGCTTTTTCATGCAACATGCATTTTTCAGTTCATTTTGTTTATTTATATTTTTTTATATAAATTGCTCCGGTGAAAACGCTCACGATGTTTATGTCAGAAAAATGCTGTTGTCAATACCCCGATTTAAAAAGTTTAAAATGTAAATATGGAGCTTTCTAGATGAAAAGGCAATAAAATAACTGACCAATTTTAACGCCATTAAAAGTTAGGATAGTTAGGATATACAGAAAAATATGAAGATGTATGTATATATGAACATTAAGATGAAATAATAAAATAACAAGTCGTACTTGCACTCATTTTAATTTTAATTTAATAAGTAATTGGTTTGTGCAATTTCAAGAGGATTATCATAAGAATGTTACATGCTGTTTTGTGTTAATTTTGCAGCGTATAAATTGAAAATCATAACATTTCGACGATAACAAAATATATTGAGTGTTATAAATTACGTGACAAAATTACATCCAAAATGATATGCGCATCTCTATGGTCCGAAGTATGAGCTAGGATAACTAAGTATTCTGAAATTAAGTAATTTTTTCAACACATTGAAATTTCTTAGGTTGAATAATTTTTTTTGCATTACGTAATAGAATATGTTTGAGAAGTTTCACTAAAGTTTTGAGTGAAAGCACTGCCGTTATAAAACTTTTCTTTAGAAAGTATTTACGATAGTAATTCATCGATTGTAAGTTAGTTATATGTATTACAATTTCCAGCTCTGTATGCAAGATTTGGTTTGGACATTAACAAAATAATATAAACTGTTTACTCAATCAAATCGTTTTCTTACTGTTGGACATCCGGGGTTTTCTTTTTTATTTTATCCACCTCCTTGTGATTTGACGGAATATGTCGCTGAAAAGCTCGAGAATGAGGAAATGTGGCATCACAAGATTGACATATGGAAGGCTCTCCATTGTAATGAGTAAACATGTGGTAATCCGGGTCGCTTTTATGTACAAGACCACATTTTTTCACATTCTTGGCAACGGTGTCCTTCTCTTGGTTTCAATTTCCTTGGTCGTCGCACCACTTTGCGCTCGTGGTGACGTGCAATATGCAGGTCAAGATGAAATTTTCCAATGAATTTTTTTGCACACATAGTCATAGTACACCATTACTTTGAAGGGGTGCTGGATGGTTGTGAACTAAATAAACTTCTTTGAAAATCGGTTTTAAATTCTTCATCCCAAATTTTACGTCGATGGTTACTATGAACATGCAATATGTGACTTCGCAGCCTGGGTTACGTGCCAAAAGATTTGGGGCATTTCTCACACTGAAAATTCTGGCCACTGCCCGCGGTCGTTCTGACGGCAGTCCTTTCTCCGTCAGACCTGATCTCGGTTCATTTATCTTTTGCCAATTTATTAAAATCCGCATTTTCTTCTGCAAGTTTATCCTTTGAATCACACAACAATTTCGCCGGAATCTGAAGTTTTACTTATTTCTGAAGCCTGTTCCTCCTTGACTGCGTACACCAAATTGTACTATTTCAACAACAGGGTTTTCATTTTCTTCCCTTTCCAATTTAACAACAGCTTGTATGTCTTTGTTTGCAGATGTTGACTGGGTAGATAAATTTATTTTGGATTCTGCTTTTTGAAACTCTTCTGTAAATAAATCCTTTTCCGGTGTGAATTCATTGTTTATTTCATTCGTAATTTCTGCCACTGTGAGGGCGTGACTTGAGCTAACATTTTTTACTGTATTCTACTGGGAAATTACTTGCTCTTGGTTTTTTGGATGTGCCACCTTTTTGTTGTTTGTCAAATCCTGTTTCCTGGAATTTTTTTTACCTCATTGAGTGCACTCGTAGTAACCTTTCCTTTAGAATTTTTCGATTGCTTTGGGGACACTGGATTAATTTCAAGCTTCCTACGCCTTCTTTAATATCATGGTCCTTTCTTCCATGAATACCCAATTGCTCCCTTGATGGAAACTTCATACCGCAAATGTCACACACTGGCGGCGTTAATTTGTTTGGTTTCATTGATTTGATAACAATTTTTTCGACAGGAGAAATATTGCCTTTGTGAATTCTTTTAACATGATCTCGCAAAGCAAAAGAATGCGAATACCGGTGAATACAAAATTGGCACTGTAATTGCTTTTTCTTTTGATGAGTGATCTTGTAATAATTTAAACACCACTGGTGGCGAAATTGCTTTCCGGATTCAATGCACTGAAATAATTTTAATAGGTCTTTGCCCTGGACCACTGGCTGGTTCGACGGATTGATTTCTTCCAAAGAGACAGGCTCTTCTTTTCGATCTTGGTGATAATTCTCGGGATCCACTTCCGAACCTAACGCACCTTGAGCCGTAAAATATATAGGGCCCTGTGCATCGATATCTTCAAGTTGTTTATCGCCCAAAATTATTAACGGCTCCCCTGAAACTTCTATTTCATTAGTGATTCAAGTTTACAGTGATTTTACGTTTAGATTTATGATAATCTTCACAAAACTCTTGTACGACCACACCGTGCAATTTCCAGCATCATATCATTTTCATTTAGTTTTCTGAAGCATTATTGTAATTGGAACATCTGATATAAGTACAAAAAATTGCAACGAGAACTCATTGTCAGTTTGATCGTAGACGTAAATAAGATGGGAAGCACATATTTGCTGTCACAAAAATTATGGCTACGGACGGTATTCTGTAGTCAGCTGGGGTTAGTTTTGTTTTTGCCTTTTCACATTCACAAGTGTACTCATGGCAACACAAAATCAGAATGGTGAAACACAAGAATGCTTTTGCTACAGACAGATCCTTGTTGTGCGATTTGCTCGGCATGAAAATCTGGTATACCTTTGAGCGCTTATTGAAATCCTAACGTTGCAAATATAATGCTCATTTAAATAATGTAAAATCGTAATCGCATGACAACATTTGACACCGTAGCCGTAAACTATCAAATTAAAGACGAAAATATAAGTTTTAGGTATAATCCAACTTGTTTCAAAAATATATATTAGGCAAGATACATATTAGATGTATTACTGCAAAAAATTCGTGGCATCGTATATATTTATGTTCTGTGCATAAAGGCTTCTGTCAACACATATTTTAATCGAATTCATTTTTATCGTGGTATCATTGCAAGATTCAACAAACAACCGAAATCATTTATAATAATGCACTTTTATCAACAGCCAATGACGGATTATTCATAACAATGTTGACCTCAGGATGGTTTGAGAATAAGCTGACGCAGAAATGTCTCATCAAAAACTAGAAATAAATGTAACACACTCATCATACTCAAAATATAATCTTGCATGTTATAGTCAGTCCCCATATATATTAAAAAGCAGTAAAGAGCTGTACTGTGACAGGGCTGGAACAAAAAAACCCTAAATTCATTTTAAACTTCCATCACATTCTTTTCCATTCTAATATATGTATATCGCGTTAGGTATATCTCTATGAACTGAGTCATTTCAGGTTACTGCATTTGTACAAGAAACATATATTATACTGTAAAGCCATAGTTCAATATACAAACGGATTACGATATATTTTGCAGAGTCTATTCTAAGCGCTGGCACACATCACAACACAGTATGTTCTGACAATACAGTTTATTCTCACTACGTTTAAATATTTAACAGGTATATATATTTTCCACTAGTGATTTACAACACATACATATGGCTTGAAGTGAACAGATCCACGAAAATGACGCTAGGCTTTACATACATTTTTATATAAACATTTAAGTTTAGAGCTTCTTATGCCTTTGGGATATAATCGCCTGCTGAATTCATTTGTTTGATACATGATCAAGGAGCAAGAAATGCAACCGATTGTTTTTTACTTCTGTACGTTAACAAAAAGAGAAAAAACCACCAACAACTTAACTATATTGACGGACTGCTCACATATAGCAAGAATCAGCTGACGGTGTGCATATTTTGCATTAAAAGTTGATATGGCTTTCGTTTGTCCAATTTGTTTGAAAAGCTTATCAAGCAACTTTTCCCTATTTACTCATATAAAGGGACATACTGGCGAAAGGCCACATAAGTGTACAATTTGTGAGAAAAGGTTTGGGAAATTATCTGAGTTACGAAAACACGAGCTACTTCACGGAAATTCGAAGGAACATGGATGTCCTCACTGTAGCTGGAGATTTCACACTGAATATAATTTACGTAGACACCTTCAGACACATACCAATCGTCCTCGTGTTTATTGTTTACAGTGTTCAAAAAGCTTTTCCAGTAAATTCAGTTTGAAGAAGCATGAAGGCAGAATTCATCCTCCTGAGGGAACTCGACCACTTTTATTCTTCTGCGTCTTTTGTAAAAAACGATTTCAGACCAAATCGGAGCTGCATGCCCACACAGTGATTCATATCAAGGAGAAAGCTTACTGGTGTAACTTGTGCGGCATTGAGTTTAATAATTCTAACCAAACATTTGATCATATACGACGACATCATACTAAGGAAAAGCCTTTTAAATGTGAGTATTGCACGGAGCGGTTTAAGAATAAGTATATATTAAACACACATCTTGCTAACCACGTTATCTCCGACATGCAATTCCTTTGTGAACAATGTGGAAAGCTTTTCAAATTGAAGCGCTATCTTCAACTTCACAAGAATAAAATTCACTCATCATCTGTTTAACCATCATAGTATAGTAAATAATAATGAACTACCGTACTATGAAATTGGTTATAGTATCTTGGACAGATTTTATGGTGTACACTTACAGTACAGTGAGGCTTAATATTCTTCCCGTAACAATTTTAATACGTGTCCTTGTTTCGACAGAACAACTGGTATATCAAAATCTTGAAAGGACCTACTTGGATGCAACCAAAAGAACTTGAAAAATTAAATCAATACAATATCTACAAATTTGCTTCAAGGATATGATATGTGTGGCTAATTTCCGACTGCATCTGTAAAGACAATTGATGGAACTCCTACCGAAACAGCTTTCAAATAAATGTGAACCCCATGAAGTGAATTATAAACCGAATGATTCATTATTTGCGTAGGACGTTACACGTTGAAGCAATAATATTGTGTCATTGCATGGACAAATAATAAGAAGAAAAGACAAGAAATGTATGATATTTTGTGCCATTTATTTATGTGTATTATAAGTATTATGAAAATTGTTCCCTGAGATGATACTACTTGTCGTAAAATTCAAATATAACCAACCAGGTTAAATCAATTGCCACATTTTATATAACAATTGTATATTTGTAGCAGGTCGTAAAATTCATTTTCAAGAAGGTATTTATTTAATCGAATTTGTGCTATAATGAAACACTAACTTTTTTAATAAATAGACATTTTTATATGAATTTATGTATATAAACCGATAATTATTATTTGAGCCAATCTACTTTAACATAGTATGATATTGTAGGAATATTCCCCATGCAATGAAATTATTAACAAATTTCTATGAATACAATTTTCAAGCCATTTTGTTTTAACTTATTATTTAGCATCCGTATAATAAATACCTAGTTACTTTTTAATGACGATTATTTNACTTATTATTTAGCATCCGTATAATAAATACCTAGTTACTTTTTAATGACGATTATTTATATTTTTGTAAGTGCAGTTTTGTCTATAAATCTGTAGACAATTTGAATAAACATGAGTGGTTTTAAAAACTTTATTTTTCAGACATTTCCAAAAATTGAAGAAAACTTCAATAATTGGTAATGTGAGAATGTGATACTAATATGCAATGCACAATCTTTAAAACACTCGAGTTCTAAACGGTACAAAAATGTGCTGTAACAACAAGGTACCCTTCTGAGTTTGATGGCCTTTTGCAATATTTATTTTTAGAAGCTTTGAAAATTTATAAATATTAATATGATTCGTAAAATTCTGCCCCTTTTCAACCCTTTCTGAGAAACGTGCGAGTGTTCAGAATTTATGGAATCCGTTTCTGTAAAAAATTTTCGTTTAAGCCGTCGGGTTTAGCCCTGTGTACTTAAGGGTGAAGTCACAAATATTTTGGATAATTTTAACACGTAACCAAAATCAGATATTGCTTTAAGACGAAGTTTATAAGAGCAAAAAAGAAGGACTAGCATGTTATTGGATTATGAAAGAATACGTGGTCTCATACGGCTAAGCACTTATAAATAATACCCAAAGAGCAGTTGGTTCTATTGGTATTCTGCGTGCGTGTGTTCACAGGAGTGAAAGAGCAAAAGAGTTAATGTCATGAAATAACAGAAAAAAGAATAAGGAAGGGTACAAACACACAAAAATAGGCCCTCTTAAGCCGTGTTTACAACATTTCCATTCGTCTCTTTTGAAACAACTGGCATTAAAGTATCCTGGAGTATGTTCACATGAGTGAAAGAGTTAATAAAGAGTATAACAGACTTATTTTTATCAACTATCAGCAAAAACAATAATGAAGGGTACAAGCACACAAAAATAAACCCTCTTAATTTACCATCGCCACACCGCCATGACTCATTGTTCTGTATTGGTAGTACGCTATAATTCTTGTGCTACGAAGGTACTATAAGTATGCTGGTAATATTGGCTGACACCTTCAGTGCACAACTGTCCAAATAACGTGTCGTGGAATATTTATATGCCAGTAGAGTATTCCACATTATTCAGACATCTTCACAGCTATTAACACTCGCGGAATTGCCCTTATACTAAATTAATATCAGATGCTAATTTTTGTAAACCATATTGCCCTTTTACTATTCAGACATTAGTTTCCAAAAGATAATTTCTAAGCTTTTGCTATAACAAAATAATTATAACTTGCGAATCTAAGGGTAAGTGTAAATCAGTTTTCTGATTAATTGATTTGGGTTTTTAAAATAGTTTAAGCATAGATAACTAAGGTTTGTTACCAAAATATGTTAGTACAGGTTTTGTATTATTTTGTGTCCAGCAGGGAGCACTATGTATTCGTGTCGTATCTGTGACGAGACGTTCCGTGGAAAGAGAACGTTGCAATCCCATATAAAATCCGTCCATGAGGGTGTCTGGCATTGTTGTGAATTATGTGACAAGAAGTTTGCCCAGGCTTGTCAGCTGGAAAGGCATATCCGTGTCCATACTGGGGAGCGATACTTCAAATGTTCTGAATGTGGCAAATCCTTTGGGACAAAATGGCATTTGGACGAACATTGTAACATACACTTGGGAGAAGCCGGAAAGACACATAAATGTCAATATTGTTACAAGGGCTTTATTTATACTTCTAGTCTAAACAGGCATTTAAAAACTCATCAAAACAGAGTTTTAATTCCATCCTTGTTTTGTCAAAAGGCTTTCCAACAATGTTCGGTTAAAACCCACATGAGACGTGCTCATCCCAATGGCGGAGATCACATAAAGAATCACTCTTGCGTTTTCTGCGAAAGGGAATTTAAATCGGAATGTGATTTAGGAAAACATTTGCGAGTTCATACGCGAGAAAAATCGTATAGTTGCGAAATATGTCACGAAGCGTTCCGTACTAGTAGCGAGTCGTTTATGCATATACGGCGCCATCACACTTTAGAGAAGTCTGAAAATTGTTGTCATTGTAGTAAGTCATTTTTCACCAAGTCTGAGTTGAGGCTTCATATGCTGTCACATACCCAAGTAGGTAAACCGCACACATGCAACGAATGCAACAAAAGCTACAAGAGACATTCAGCTCTTTTTCAACATAAACGAAATGTCCACCAAGATTCAAAACTTGCTGTTTATTCCAAAAAATAACTTAATGCTAAAACTGAATTTTGCGCAGTTTTGAACAAGCAAAAACTGATGGAAGCAGAAAAAAGTGTCAACGAAAACGTTAGGAACTTGTTTAAGTTAGAAATGAAATGTAGAAATAAAAGTAGGTTTTTATAAATTTTATGATAGGATATATATCGATGAGTCCGAATTATTGATCTTCAGCATATGTACATGTAGTAAGATAAACCTGATAAAAACTTAGCGTAGACAACCTTATGCGAATAAGTTTAAATGAACTTTACTAGAGATGTAATGACAAGTAAAGAGTTATTGTAAATGCATCATAAATAATTTTATTATTATCGCATAGCAGTAGCATTTATATTTTTGACACATCTTTGCAGTAAATTTTGAATATTTCCAACAAGCCACATATAATGAATGAACTCAATGCAGCCAATATAAGACCTAAACCGATGAGACATATAATTTTTTCTTGGGTTTAAACATTTTAAAATAGTTATTTGTCGTTCAACATTTAAATAAAATTTGAGCTTTGCAGTGCATTAAATTGAATAGAATAGTGATACTTTAAATACGGAAATTAAGATGGATTCGAGTATAGGACCATGTGTAAATTATTCAAGTTCTTGTGGTTTTATTCTATTTATTTGAATCTTGTCATGTATTGACCAGTAATCTTACCAAATAAAATCACAATAGTAATCTAACATTCCACGCAAGACATCTTAATACAAATATCTTACAATTTACAATACATTACATATTTAATCGGTAACTGCATCCGGTTACAAGCCTCTTATTGAAAATAAATAAATACACACACAGGCTACCCAATTTAAACGAGTTCACCTTATTTGGTATCAGTGGTCTCCTTCTCTATTTTACCTGGGTGTTGTACTTTAGCATGTGTCGTCAAAGCCCGAGGATGGGAATAGGTTCCAGCACAATAGTTGCAAACTAGTGGTGGTCATTTGTAATGAATGGACATATGCTTCCTGAGGCCACTTGTACTACCACACATTTTACCACAATCTGCGCATAGGAATTTCTTTGTATATATTTCCCCCCTCAGTTCGCTACTCAGTTTTCTTGGTGGCAGAACTTTCCCCTCGTGTTTATATTTTCTGTGAGCAACCAGCCCTTCTTTTGTTTTAATTTTTTTTTGACACAAGGAGCATACGTACGAGGAATCAACATGAACTCGTTTCACATAAATTTTAATTCTCATCTCTGAATGGAATGTTTTTCCACATTGTTCACAAGGAACAGGATTCCCTATATTGTGAGCAGTAATATTATGATTCTCCAGATGAAACTTCCTAAAGAATTTTTTCCCACACGTACTACACACCAACTTGGGAGTGAGATCCTGGCGGTTGTGAACCAAAGTGACGTGCTTTCTTTTTTCAAATTCGGTTCTGAGCTCTTCGTCACATTCCGTACAACGGTAAATACGATGAACATTCCTAATGTGGCCATGTAATTTTCGTTTATTTGTAAAAATGTTGGAGCATATTCTACAGCGAAAATTCTTGTTGATGTTGACGCTACTACTGATAACCTTATTTTCCTCCCTCCGCTTAGTATCAGGTTTTTCATCCGAATTAGTAGAGTGGACTGTTTCATTACTTGAGCTGTCCTCAGAATCGGAGTGTACATTTTGCTCATGATTATCCACATGGCTTGACTCTGAGTTCTGTTCTTCCTCATCTGACGCTTGCTTGTAAGATATTCTTTGTTTGTCGCGTAGACTATATTGACCAGGCACTCCGCTAAACGTGTCATTTTCATCTGGTTCACTTTTACCTAAAACACGAATCTCTGTGTCAGAGCACTCGAACATTTTTGTAGGCTCTTGCTGAGTCAGCTGGATGAATTGGCTTGAAGGTTCATCCGTAATTGTTTTTTGGAAATGTTGGACATCCTCTTCCGTCAAAAGTGGAGCTTCAACTTTCACCGATAATATTCTTGTGTCTTGTGATCCAATCTCCTCAGGAGGTGCATCAACTGAGAGTATTTTCGGATCAATAGCAATTTGCAATTCATCCTCATTCAATTCTGAGAAGCTGTTTTGACGTTCCACATTGACCATGTCACTCACTTCGATTATTAATGGAGGTTTGCTTCCCTTGAAACTAAAATAACACAATGCATGGTTATTATTTTCATTTTTTAATGAGAACATTTATCCGTTAATGAAATAAGATGCTTGCCATTCAGTGTCCGAAGATACACAGTGCGCGTTAGAATTCCTGCTCAAGACGACACGAGGCTCTCACACAGAAAGCCGTTTGTTACCTACAAAAAATAAGAAAATACGGGCTATTAAATGTATGGTTCACAGACGGATTCGGAATGTTTTAAATGATTTCACTTACATCTTTTCATAATTTTCTGCCTGTAATATTTTAAACCATCCAGAGAACTTTGACTTTGACAAAATGTTTGCTGTAATTTGAACCACCACGAAGGCACCCTCCCAGCCAATTAAACTAAACGCTGCAGCTTCCACTCCATTCTCATTTCCAAACATTTCAACTGATGGAATTCTTCACAGAAGCCGTCAACGATAACCCAGCATAACTTGCAACAACCCATCCATTTTGTCCAATTTCCAGTAGTGGTTATATAGTCAGCAGTACAGCTTTCGTGCTTTGTATAAAAAGATGACGTAAACCGTTCCAAACAATTGTGAAATCTACTTACAAATCGATTTACATTTTCGGCTTTTTTTTTCAAATTAAAACGGTCACCTATTTTGTAACAAAACACACAAACTTGGCTCAGACTAACTTCCATTTAAAAACTATCCTGTTCATTAAGCGGTAACAAATGGTTCACAGGGCAATACTGTAAAGTTGGTAAATTATTTAAAATTGATCAGAATGCAATATTTGATAGCAAATTATATTTTGGAAATGTTACTGTTGCACAAAAAATGAAGGTATTGGACGTCTTTCTGTTGTCAGCTGTGGGTTGTTTCTGTTTTGCTTCACAATTTCATGCTATGCAATGGAAACCTAGAAAAACATCATATCATTTTTGGTGCAATGTACTAGATGGAGAGAGCATTATGACAAACATTGCTGTTTTTGTGCACCAAAA
This sequence comes from Coecobrya sp. COE2, assembly GCA_027743765.1. Taxonomy (NCBI): domain Eukaryota; kingdom Metazoa; phylum Arthropoda; class Collembola; order Entomobryomorpha; family Entomobryidae; genus Coecobrya; species Coecobrya sp. COE2. Next base: position 12,239 of record JAHZMV010003080.1, on the reverse strand, counting down.
TAACAAGTTTTTTTTCACATAACATTTTATACAATGTAATTTTTCACCTAATTTAAAATTTTCAGGAAATAATTCCGCATTAGCTGGAGTTACAGCTTTATCCTTGACAATGCTACGCCTCTGGGCTGCGATCACGGCTAATTGTGTGTCACCTTCAGGCATGTTTGGATCATCAGGGCTTGGTGATTCGCATTCATCCATACCATCAGAGGTTGTGTTTTCAGTTTCCACAATGTCAATGTCATTCAAAAAGGCTTCCAGAGGTCCAACGTTTTTGTTATTAATACAGATTTTGAACAAGTGATTTAAAAAAAATAATTTGCTGCGAAAGTCACCAGGTTGTGTTATCCGTCTCAACAATGTGTTCCAGATGAATAGTTGGCAATTATTTCGACATCGCTTGCGAATTTTTCGGCATTGGTATTTCTCCTTAAGACAACATGAGGCTTAGATTCCGAGAGTCATGTGTTACCTGCGCAATAAATGAAAATGTATGAGTATCTTTACTCCAGTAGAACACCATAATTAAAATTTAAAATAAAAGATACATAAACCCACAAAGATTTAAAATTTTCTACCTGCGTCCTTTAATGCTTTAACAGAGTTTTCACTTTCTTTAAAAAAATTGCTGTAATTTGGTCATTCTTACCGGCACCCTGCCAGCCAATTCCATTGTTCTAACTAAACGCTAAAGTGTCCATTCCATGCTCATTTCAAAACATTTTATTTGGTTATAAAGTTCACAAAACGGGTGAAATATAACACAACATAGTTAGCCATTTTTACCCAGTGTTTTGCCTGGTAAGTAGTAACTTCTTTCTGTGTACAACAAGAAACCATTCGTTCTAAGTGATTTCGAAAACGATTAACGCCAACGTTGACATAATCTATTTTGTCTTTTGTAGTACAATTCTAATATTATGACTTCTCTCTTGTTTTGTAACATAATGCACGAAAGTCAACACTTTTATATTACATTTAAATTTGGTTTATTTAGCAATTCAAGAAATAAATTGCATGTTATTAGTCGGTCAGCAACAGTTTAAAGCTTTATAACTACTTACAAAAAATAAATATTTGGTATTCGATGTAAACATTCAGAAAAAAATGAGAAATGTTATGGTCTGATATATCACATATGCTGATAGGATGTGAAGCTGGGTTTCGGTTGACATCTTTCGTTTGTTTTGATTCTGCTTCATTTTCGCAAACCCAGACAATGCAACAAAGCGTGAAATACGCAGCCAACCTGCTGAAAAGCGTCAGCTCTTTTCTTGCGGCATGCATTTTTCGTTTCAACTTGTATATTTATATTTTTATATAAATTGCTTCGGTTAAAACACTCATAGTGTTTGTGTCAAATAAATACTGTGATCAATTCTTTGATTGCAAAGGCTTAAGGCTGAATTTGCTACGGGTATAGAGCATCCAACATGCATAAGAGTTTATACATGCATATAAATGGATAAAACTTAAGATGCCACAAACATTGCCTGACCAATTTCTACGTTCAGTAGCTCCAATTAAAGTTGATTAACTACTTTATTAATTAAATTGATCAAAAACATCAAAACATCATTCCTTACTGCATGAATCCTGCTTTTTATTTTAAAATTATGTTTTAAAGGTATATACACTCTATGTACTGGTAATTTGATCCGTTTAGTTAATAAAGTAGTGCATCAGCTTTAATTCGAGCTATTGAACGTAGAAATTTGTTGAGCAGTTTTTGTGGCATCTTGAGTTTTAGAAGTGAACTTATGACGAAATGCAGTTTCAGAAGTCCATTTAAATGCAGGATGAAATAATAAAATAACAAGTGGTACTTACATTCGTTTTAATTTCTTCTAACGAGGAAGGTCTCAGAGCAGCCCATTGGAAATGTGTTTTAAAACTATTTTCTTGACTAATTTTTGACGCTAATTACACTCATTCACCGAGCGTGATTGAGTGTGAAAATTCCTCAACATGAATTCAATCCAACACATTGAAACTTCTCAGGTTAAATAAATTATTTTCGTGCATTACCTAAAATATGTTTGACGTTTTGAGTGAAGGAAGGACCATTATGAAGCCATGCTGTCAAAGGTATTGACTATGAAAATCCATCAATTGCAATATTGTTTGTATTACGGTGTTAAATTTCAACCAAATTGTTTTTCCCTGTTGGACATCTGGGGTTTCCTTTTTTACTTTATCCATCACCTAGACTCTAAGGTAAACTTAAGTGTATCAATGAATTCAATTTAAGGATTTCCATAGCCATATCTGTATCGAAGATTTATCAACTAATTTGTGTCTTCAGTGATTCAAATTAAGGATTATAAGCCAGTCATAAGTGCCATTTGAGGCAAACCTGCAGAATTTCTACACATCTTTTTACGTGCTGCTTCCTGAGTTCAGCTGCATTATATTTTATTTACTCCCATAAAGTGCACAGTTTAACAGGCAAACAAGCATCGACAAATAAAATATCATTTTATCGCCAAGCAATTATAACTTAATCATCATTTATTACTCGGTTTGAATTCCTAACACCAAATCATGCTCAACCACAGTATGGTAACCAAAATGGAAAATATCGCTTGTTAGTTACCTACATTTTTTCTTAATGGCGTTCACCAAGATTAGTTCGATATTTCATTATGACTCCACCAGTTTAGAAGGCTTCATTTACAGATAGCCAAAACCAATATTAAGATTTTCCATAAGTAAAGTATTTTGTATTGATGAATTGGGCTTCCTGAGGAATGACGCTATGACATCTAATTAAATATACCATAAATTCAATATCCGATTTATTGTTGAGGAACTGGTCATCTCCATCTCCACGTGTCAATGTTAGACTGTGTTATTCGTACGAGTCAAATTCTGATGGAGGCAACAATTACTGAATGAATGAGAAAATCTATATCATAAACATTTGCGTCGTAGAACACAATTTTGTCAAAACAAATTTATTATTTTATTAATTGACAAACGTCAGAAAATACACTACCCACTATACTCGCTACAAGATCGAAACAATGTCATTCATTGAATTTATTATCCATGTGCATTAATTAATGTCTTTGTGTTTACTCCGATGTCCTTGTTATTAATTAAGACATGCATGTAACTTGACATCAAAGTAGATCTTGGTTGTTTTGGAAGGTAAAATATTATACATTTTTTGTATGAAACTAAATATTGAGTTACTTTATAGTTCGCATTAAAACCAAGATATTCTGTACCCCCAATTAAATGAAAATGGGCCGTAAAAATAAATGTGCATTGTGACGGGAAACATTAATGAATAATGCAGTAAGAGATGTGAATAAAATGGAAAAATGTAGTATAATGTTTTATATCCAACATATTATGACATATTAAATCTCTGCCCAACCTTCGGTAATTTTATAAACAATTTTATGAATGGGCGTCATCCACCGCTACGAAATATTGCACAACAACTTCGTTAAAATTTATTGCACACGTGTATGTAATTACTTTCTGTGTATGAATGGTCTGTTGGCTGTTGCGATTAGGAATATGTTGCACCAACGCTTTCAATTGGTGATTGTTTTCTTAATGTCTTCAGTCTCTTAATCTATCACATCAGTGAAAAGATATTTTTCGTGTACGATCTCTTGTGTACGTACGCTTGCTAACAGAAAAGGTCTAATGTTTTAGTTTGATAAGATGGGCCAATTGTACTTTTTAGTTATAATACTACGATTAATTCTCACGGTAACTATTTTATAAATAATGGAACATCATGTTCAGATATTTTTGAAACAAACTAAAAAATTTAATTAACGTTTTAATTTATACTTACAGAGCTGTGAGGAATCAGCGCGAAATTTAGTGGCACCAACCTCCGATGAGGGATCCAAAAGTCCCCTAGAGACCGACTTCTCAGAATATGATGATGAAGAACTAAAGAAGATGGATCATGCAACACAAGTAGAAAACTTGGAAGATATTTCGACACCAGATGATATGTCATCGATTGAACGAGATCCAAATCCTATTTCCGAACCGCCCGTTTCACCTCGAACGAGAATTTCAACTGGTGGATCATTCGGTGGGTCGGGTTCCACCGGAGGCTCAGGAACTGGCGGTGGCACAGGAATTGGCGGAGGCACAGGAAATTCATGTCAACTTGCCAAGTCAAGTGACGACCAGAAATGCAGTGGAACGGGAGTTGGTGGAGGCTTAGGAGCTGGAGATGGGATAGTAGAATCATGTGAATTTGTTAAATCAAAGGAAGACGAGAAATGCTTCAAACATAGTAACAACCCGTGCAATTGCTATAGAGAAGGCTGCGAAATTCGGCAAGACAAACAGTCATGCGTACCCGCCAAAACTTGCGAAGCGAGATTAAAGGACTGTCCTGAAAATTCTCTAACCCGGAAATGCCTACGACCAGGAGCATATTACGGTCATGGTGGAGTTCTTTGCAGAAACGAGGCTTCGAAAGGATACTGTTACGTTCATAAGACAGTCATAGGAGTGAAGGCTACCATGAGAGCCGGATCGACAATGGGAGACTCTCGTGGTGTAAAATATCTTCATGAAACTAATTACACGGACCCCGGGCAGACAAGACAAGTTGGCAAATTAGACATACAGAACAAGAAATGCAACTGGAACCAATTCGGAAACGCTGAACAGATACGGGACTCCAGACTATATAAAACTCAAACTCATGGAAAACCTAACGTAAATAACTGTTTATCCTTCACGCTCCCACGCCTGAGAGAAGATGGTCGTTATGAGCTTTCCATAAAATTTATTGAGAACTGGTTAAAAGACCGAAAGGAACAACGAAATTTTGTCGTCAAATTGGGAGATTTGGTTTTGGCAAGGGAATTTGATGTTTTTAAATACGTCGGATATTGTAAACCTATGGAGTTGATCTATCCAATCGAAGTAACCAACGGCGGAACAACAATTATTGTACAAGGCTTTCCGGAAATGCTCAATGACGAGAAACGAATCGGACAATTATCCTTTTGCTACAGCAGTTGTCCCGGTCGAGGCAATCATAATTATGTATTCAGCTCATTTTACATTGCATGGCTTGGACCGGAGAATCCCAAATGTGATTTGGTTAACCCATCCGGATACCCTTGTCGTCAGTATGATAACAGCGTTTGTCGTTGTAAGCAAGCAGGATGTGAATACTTCTTAACAGACAAATATTGCGTGCCAAGTCGGACTTGCCAGCAAAGATTTGCAAGATGCCCAGGAACGTCACTGGAGCAGCAATGTTTACGAAAGGGAGCATATTATGTTCACGGTGGCGTTCTCTGCAAAAACGAAGAGAGGACCGGAGACTGCTATGTACAGAAAACTGTGATTGGAATAAAAACTACACTGAAGGCCGGGCAAACCATCCGAGATACGAGAGGGATCAATTACACATATCCAGCACGGTACGAGGATCCCGGTAAAATAGAGCGACTGCACAGACTCCATTTGCAGGAACAAATGTGTAACTGGAGGTGGAACCAAGTACCGCCTCGAGATATTCAGCTATATAAACCAGTGATCCATGGACAATATCAGCAACGAAACTGCATATCATACATTATTCCACCTATGAAGGAAAGTGGACGGTATGAACTTTCGTTAAAATTCGTGGAGAATTATATAAAGAACAACCAGGATCGAAGATCATTTCTGATTAAACTAAATGACTTAGTTATTATCAATCAAGCGGAAATATTTAAATATGTGGGGAACTGCCAACCAATGGAGATCATACTTCTTTTTGAAGTTTCTGAAGACGGGAATACAATATCCCTAGAAGGCTTCCCTGATATGCCGAATGACAAGGAACACGTTGGAAAATTGTCGTATTGTCACGGCCAATGTCCAGGTCACAGCTTTTATGCCAGTTCATTTTATATTGCCAAAATTGGGAAGGACGACCATCGTTGTGAGGTGAACACTGCAGCAGCCGTGAATTGTGATCAACATGGCAACGATGTTTGCGAATGTAGTAAGGTCGGTTGTGAATCCAGTTTAGCCAAGGGTACATGTGAACTTACCGAAACATGCAATGAGAGAAAAAATCGCTGCCCACATTCTACGTTGCATTACAGCTGCTTGCGTGCTGACGTCTACTATGCCGATGGGGGGCTGCTTTGTAAAAATGAGGTTGAAGACGGTCCCTGTAATATACTGGAAACAATTTTGGGAGTAAAGACAACGATGGATGAAGGGCAAACAATGATTGATTCCAGGAATGTGATTTATACTCACGAGAAGAACTACACTGACCCTGGTAAAACGAGGCAGGTACGGCCTTTAAAGGAACAAAACGACGCTTGTAAATGGGACACTTTGCAGGAGGGGGAGCAAAAGGAAGATATTCAACTTTATAAAACTATGGTTCATGGGAAATTACGGGAGAATAACTGCCTTTCCTATTCTATTCCTATAATAAACGACACAGGAATTTATGAATTATCTATGAAGTTCCTGGAATCTGTACTGAAAGATAAAAAGCCGAGGCGAACTTTTACAGTTAAAATGGGTGAATTAGTAGTAATCCGCGAGATGGACGTATTCAAATATGTTGGCAATTGCCAACCCATGGAAGTCGTTGTTAAATTTGAGATTAATAATGATGGAAAGGACATTGTGGTTCAGGGATTTCCACCAATGCCGAATGACTTGGATCACTTCGGAACATTGTCCTTTTGTTTTAGTGGTTGTACAGGAACCAGTGGACATAACTATATCATAAGTTCGTTCTATCTCTCTTGTTTGGCTAAGTATTATAATGCAGACCGTGGGCACAACGTTGACGACAGCACATGCTCAGAATCACATGCACACACATGTCCGATAAAGCTTACAGATGGCTATTGCTTACGTCCAGGAGTATTTTATATGAACAACCAATCCATATGTAAAAATGATGAGCTCCAAGGACACTGTAAGATTGCGTGGCAGCAAGTTGGAATTCAGACAGTATACGATTCAAGGAGACTAGGCACTTCAAAGATTATTCGTGATTCAAGAAATATGTCTTATCCAACGGAGCAACTATTTTCCTATATAGGTGCATCACGACAATTATCCCCAATTAAGGAGCAATTAGCCAAATGCCGGTGGAAATGGAATGAAATGCCACTTCGTGACATACGCCTTTACAAAACCCAAGTGCATGGGAGAATTATTAGAGGGGCATGCCTAGAGTATTTCATACCCCAATTAAAAGAGGTAGGCCTGTACGAGTTTTCTTTCAAGTTCCTTGAGAACCAATTGACTGATAACAGTACCAGACGATTCTTTAATATTCTCGTGGATGGACATGTAGTTATCAGCGAACTCGATGTGTTTCAGCATGTTGGTTTTTGCAAGCCAATGGAGGTTGTCATCCACCTAAGAGTACATGAATATGGTCGTGTGAGATATTTTACAGTAAATGGAATTCATGTGGGTATTATGTGGGACAACAGACCGTTTACCTATCAATATTACATCCAAGAATATGCGGATTCAGAGAGTGCATATTACTCTATCATTGGTCCCAGCATCAAAATTTCATTTTGCAACCCAAAATGCCTTAGAACCAACCATATATCAAGCTATATTGTAAGCTCATTCTATATAACAAAGTTAACTACCAACCATAACACATGTGATTTACACCTCCAAACTGACAACCACTGTCTTCAATACGGAAGTTCCATTTATGCTTGCAAAGCTGCTGGATGCGAAACGAATTTGGTAAAGGGAACATGTGAACCTTTACAAAATTGTAATGCAACTTATGAGCGACAGGATGGTATGGAACATCAAAAGTGCTTACGTGCAGGTGCCTACTACGTTCATGCTGGTGTATTATGCAATAACACCATTGATGTGGGAAATTGTAGAGTATTGGAGACTCTTCTTGCTGTCGTTCCATATTATAATAATCAGAGTGACAAAAGGATTACTGATTCCAGAAATATTACGTACGTTCCAACCAACTACTACAGCGACGTTGCATATTCATACAGCAGAGTCACGGGTTTAATATGCCCGTTTATAACATTATGGACAAGTGAACAAGTAGAGGATATGGAGACTTACGTGTGGATGATTCGTGGAACTAAAAATGTGCATCGTGATTTTATACCCCCTCGTTTTAATGATCCATACTGCATATCATATAAGCTACCAGAAATGAGAAAACCCGGACTCTATGAACTGTCGTTAAAGACATTGTGTATCTCATTGTGGGAAAATGATTGCGAAACCTTTATCGTAAATTTGGGCATGATAACTATAATCAACGAGCTCAACATTTCCAACTACGCAAGGACTTGTAAGCCCTTGGAAGTTATAGTCCTAATTGAAGTCGTTGATGATGGCAAATCAGTAAAAGTGCAAGGGTTTCCAGAAATGCCAAATAATGAGGAGTATATAGGTTTATTGTCATTCTGCTTCGGGAAATCAAGTAGAGGACATCGTACTAACTTCTATAAGGAAGCCTACGCAGTGAGTTCATTTTACCTTGCCTTAGTGTGGGAAAATCATGAGCCATCTGGGTCGATAATTCCAAAAGCAGATCCGTGTAATTTGCAATTCTATTCAAATTGTGGCTGTAAAAACGCCGGCTGTGAATCAAATTTATCCAGCGGGGCGTGCACCTCAATGAAAATGTGCTGGCAAGATGACCGATGTCCGGGAACCTGGGCTTCCGACCATTGTTTACGACGACTGGCATTCTATCTTGACGGTGGTGTGCTATGTAAAAATCTTGTCAATCATGGGAACTGTACAGTGCAAGACACCATCATAGCGATAAAAACGACACTAGAAGCTGGAGAATCTACTACTGATTCAAGGAAAATAAGGTACATTCACACAACGAACTTCACAGATCGTCAATCTACAAAATTTATGGGTAATTTAGAAGAGCAACGACGTGCATGTAACGCAAGCAGAGACACGTGGAAGGAAGAGCAGAAAGTGGATGGTGATATTTATGTCACCGTGGCAAATGGAACCAGGGGTAATACAGGATGCCTCTCGTATTTATTGCCACCTATAAATGACCCTGGCATATATGAACTCTCTCTGAAATTTTTGGAAAATACATTGGAGAACGATGAAAGAAAGAGGATGTTCGTTATTAAACTAGGGAACCTGACAATCCTCAGTGAACTAGACGTTTTTCAATATGCCGGATATTGCCAACCGTTTGAAATCATTGTGCCTATTGAAATCACTAACGGCGGAAGTACAGTTGTAGTCAAAGGTTTTTCGGAGATGCCGAACGACAGAGAACATGTTGGTGAATTGTCGTTTTGTTCTGGGACATGCCAAGGCAGTGATTTCAGCTACATTATTAGTGCTTTTTATATAGCGAGGGTGGGACCGGGTTACGGTCAATGCGAATTGGCTACATCTGATGAAGATTCTTGCAGCAAACATGAAAAATTTTCGTGCGACTGCAAAATTGACGGCTGTCAAATGCTTCCCAGGGATGGGTCATGTCAACAATTGCGGTCTTGTGACAACAAATATAGCAACTGTCCAGGAAGGTTAGGAGGGGATTATTGCCTACGTCGTGGAGCATTCTATGCAGATGGTGGTGCCTTGTGTAAGAATGAAGAGGATCGCGGCTCGTGTAGCGATCTTGAAGCCGTAATAGCTGTGCAGGCAATACAGAAGGAGAATCAAACAAGAATTGTGGATTCAAGGCATATTACGTACGAATACGAAAGTTTTGTTGACAGTCGCAGTACTCGCCGAGAGCTGACTACTTTACGGTGTAATCCCAATTTCCAAAACATACACCGTGATGACGCAATACTTTACACTACCTTGGTTTATGGTGCTCAGGGTCGTCCTAGTTGCTTAAGATATTTTCTACCTGTTATGACGGAACCTGGCAACTATGAGCTCTCCCTGAAATTCATTGAACCGTTTATCAGCAGCGATTATAATAGAAGAAGCTTTCATGTCAGGCTTGGCAATCTCGTTGTGGTAAGGGAACTTAACGTATACAAGATTGTGGGTACTTGCCAACCAATGGAAATAATAATTCCTTTCAAAGTTTCGAACGATGGTAAAATTATTGAGGTGCTGGGATTTCCACCTATGACAAATAACCGACGGTACTTTGGCAGATTGTCCTTTTGTTATGGCAGCTGCAGCCGGAATCGTAACACAAATCACAACTATATGATAAGTGCGTTTTATATTGCGAAATATATTTCTGGTGACGGTGAAATACGCCGTCGTAGTAATGAAACGCATATTCCATGAGTATGAGTACTGTATTAATAATTCATTCACTAAATAAATATAAATAAAATGTGTTAGCTGATTTGAATAATAAATACTGACAGACCTACGAATGTAGCATTATAAAAGCATGTAAATACCAAAACCGAGGACCTAGTTGTATAACAGACTTTAGTAAATCATAGAACATTTGAAACAGTTCCAAAGGAAATTGCTAACAATATAGTTAATAAAATAAATAAACTACGCAATGTAGAGACAGCGTTTGTACTACGCAAGGTAAGTATCGAATGTTTGGGTAGTCAACGTAGAGTTTAATTATATATAGATCCTAACAATCTAACTGCCATGGAATATAAGACAAATTCTATGTATCTTGAAGTTTTATTACTTTCGTTATTAAGGGCATCTTTCAAAATGCAAGACTAGAATTATTTACTGCAATTTACCGTTGTACTGTTCCTAAAGGTTTGCCCTAAATGAACATTTTAAATGACAGATACACGAAATGGGCTGTTGTACATTTAATGTGATTAGAGATAGAGAGTTTGATTTTCGCTGGGAATGTTGACGTATAAGCTAAGGAAAAACTGACAAGTATAGTCATACAGTGGTACGATTCAAAATGAGATGACACAAACCAAGATTTGTAGAGATTTTTCTGCTGATTTTTACTGTGCTAATCAAAATCCCGAATGCGGAAGTGTATTGTCTATAATTAGCGTCCAATTTAAACAGATGATACTGGCAAACGTTTAGGTAAATCCTTATAGGTTTTAGCATGGGATTACCAAAGTTACATAAGGATTTCCGCTTCTCAAATTTTCAAAAATAAACTTATTATCCTACATGACCTTGAAATTATCAAGTAGAAAAATTCCCACAAAAAAGTAAAATATTAAAAAATGTGTTAGAAACCTATCTAGAGGACTAACTAGTGAAACAGGATAGTGAATATAAGAAAAACTATTCCTTTCGCGCAAAAATGTTTAAATCGCAGCTCCTGACCAATTGGCGAAGACAAAACGCGGAACTCTGATAAATTTATGTGATACTCTGTGAATGTTAAGAGTTAGAGTGAGCGTCACATAAGCAATTTTCAAATTATGAATTGAGATAATTCTAAAGTACGTAAAAGATATTGGAAGCGTAGATTTAATGACATATTCATACGGCAATTCGTTTAAATCCATCTCTTTAATAAATTTGAATGATTGCAGATTACATTCTAATAAGTTGTTATGCAAAACGGGACCATTTATAGGAAAATGATATTTTCATGGCGGTTTCATCTGCCAAATGTAACAGAAAATTAATCTAGAAACAATCACAAGTTCCTAACGCATTGAATTATAACGTTACTTTTGCGCATAATATTATTCTCTAGTGCAATTTTTAAATATATTGAACATGAGTTTCAGCAACGACATTGTAAACGATAATCATAATCAAATAAGACTGTCAAATTTTGATACTTCCAAATAAGCCAAATGATAAAACTTTTCTGAACACTTGAAACTAACCAGAGTTTGATTTTAAGCAAAGTCTGTCATAATTTTTAATTGGGAGACAGTATTAGCAGTTTTTTTAGGTCTATGTAGCCATAGAGTTAATTCTACAAAACTTGAGAAAAGCAGTTTATTTTCTGTGATTTATAAAATTATTAGCGGGTTTCCGCCAATGTATTTATTCATTATACTAACATTTTTAGTTCATAAATTGGCAGGAACTTGAATTGTATTTCCTGGATCAAACTTCTCAATTTATCTTAGAGTAAGTATTTTAACCCGTACCACCCCAATTACCTCATATCTTCAAAAGTTCTTTGTTGGTACATTTTATATTAGAACACATCAAAAAAGTACGTCATACAAAATCCCAGCCTCCCCAGCAGTCGTCGGGGAGAATGGCGGGCGGCAGTGTACTTTTGTGGGCGGAACCTACAAAAATTGTAATTTCTCGGGAACGCTTTTGTGAAAGTTTACGAAATTTTATACAGC
>JAHZMV010003078.1:0-11198 GCA_027743765.1 Coecobrya sp. COE2 | reverse complement strand
ATTTCAGTTACAGGTCTGCAGTGCATCTTCATGGAAATGTCCAACTTGGAGGAGTTGGAGATAGGAAGAGTAGGCTCAGGTGGACATCAGCCAATTTACTGGGATTCTGTGCTGATTGGAATACCAGCCTTGTGTATTCCAGGCATCCAGGCAGCGCGGGCCCTATGGGAGAAGGTGCAAATAAACAATGACGAGGATCCATCCATCAGGAAATTGACGGGTAAAATATGCAATCTGTTCAATAACTTACCAAAAGAATATTTTCCATAATAAATGGTGAACTTTTTGAATATTTCCAGAACTGCGGTCCTTTTCTTTAAGAGAATATTCTCACTCTTACGACCAATCCGAGAGACCTTTTCTGACCGACCTGGCCTTCCAATTTGCCTTCTTAAAGATGCCACAGCTACGAAAACTGCACCTGTTCGGGAACTTTTCAGTTAGGGCAATATACTTTTTATTTAAGGAAACTGAGTAGTTCAAAAAAATATTTTAAAATCAGAAATTTTTTCAACAGGTTTCCAATGAAATGGAAGCGCGATGGAGAATGGGAGGTCGCATCCTGAACTGTCATTGCCCAGAAGCAGAAGCCCAGCTTGCCCCACCGGAAAATCAACTCTAAAAATTAATTGCTAATCTCTCTTGAAATATGAACCTTCACTTGTGATGATAATAGTAATGCTTGGGGTAATATGAAACTAATAATTATTGAAACGCACTTAGGATTAATAAATAAATTATGATATTTATTAGATAGGTGATTGTGAATTTTTTACATTTTATTACTAAATTTGATTGGAGTTAATAAACTATACACCTTCCACACTCCGGTAGCCTCTAGGAATATTAAATGCATTTCATTACAGTTTCATTGACCGCCATAAAAGTCATTAAACCAAAAATCCTGAAATTCTAAAAAAAACTTTTTGAAGCAAGCCGATACAAGTAATGCCCCGTTGGAAGTAGGAGAAGGCGCAGTTATTCGGTGTACTTGAGAACCCGGCCGGACGCCCTCCACATGTCAGCCATTTCTTTGGAAACCTTTTTGTCAAAAAAAGGTGAGGATTATTCAAAGCCACTTTTTAGAATCTGCATAACTTTCACTGCTTTTGCTTAACTCAAAATGTTTGCAAGGAAACTTACGGAAAATTTCTCCGAAAACTCTATTTTCTGCAACTGCGGCATTTTCTGGAATGCTAGCGGAAATGCTACGTCAATCACCAGAGGTTCATTAAGAGTAAAGTCCTCCAGGGTAAGGCTCCGCAGCTCTGGAATTTAAGTTTACGATACTATTATTATACAAATATTCATGCCTATTTAATGTCTTCCTCATCACAATTACTTATTAAGTACCTGTTAATTTCCTAATGGACGGATCCTCGTCATTTAGTTGAATTTCTTCCCAGAGATCGGGAGCCGCCCTGGGTCCACCATTAAATTGAATTGAAGTTCCAACTAGTACGGAATTCCAATCGGTAGGAAGATGGTCCTCCTCCTCCTCGTCGTCGTCTTCGCGAAACTTGACCATCTTTAATTCCACCAAGTTTCCCTTTTCCATAAATATGTACTGGATTGCAGTAGTGGAAATCTGTGTAAACCTCAGTTCCAACTTGGTAACGTTAGGAAAGGCTAAATGAATCCGGGCCAATAACTCTGTCTCAAAATTGAAACTCATATCCACCCCTTCAATTTTTAACTCATGGACCGACGTGAATCTTGAGCCATTCATCCATTTCATTAACATATCGGCGGTTGGGTCACAAAATTGAAGCATTCTTAAGTTTGGAAGGTACGTTTCCAGAGAAGGAATTCTAGAGGTTTCCGGTAAAAAGCTTGCGGAAGATGCTTTCAAGTGTTCCAACTTTTCCATAATGGGAAATCGAATCAAGATCATGTTTTCTGGCTCAACCTCATCAATCTCCCTTTCCAGCTTGAGGATCTTCAATGACAACCGAACATTTTCCAGAATCTGTGACAGCAATCCTTCAGCAACTGGATCCTCTGATAATGACAAGGTGAGTGATGCGAGATTTGGAAGGCGATTTGGTAAAATTAGAGATTCCAAGTCCTCAGTATTAAATTCCACTTGTAGATCCAATCGTGTGAGACTAGGCGGCAACAAGACGCCTTCGAAAATGCTTGGTTGGCTGGGTTGATATTGCCAGACTTCGGCTTCTTTCAGCTTCGTGGCTCCACTAAATATAGACTGGAGAAGGTAAGCCAGCCTACCAATGTGACATGTGCGAAGAGCATCAAATCGAATGATTACGCTGGACAATGATGGCAGGGAAATATTTGGAAACATTCCTTCCCTCAAACCGCTGTTTATACCGATGTCAAAGCAAATTTTAAGAAGGCCTTCCCCGCAACCAAGAAGAAAGTTGTACAAGGTCTCGTAATTTTCTCGCTGAAATGCTAACTCGGAAACGGTTAACTCGAACGTGGGTGTGCGACCAAGGACACGAGATGAGCTAGCAAAATTGGTGCTGAATCGGTCTAAAAATTCTGGGGTAGTAACTTCATTAAGAACAAGGCCATTCAAACGGTTCCAGTTTCCAAGATGGATTTTGTACAACGGCGAGCCCTTCTTGTGAAGCAGCCGGCAAATAGAATCATTCCAAGTTGTTCCAAGGGAACGCAGTGCACAGATTGTTGCAGTGTCCAACGATCCGTCGGATTGATGAATGACAGTGTCTACTATCATATCCCTGATCTGAAATTAAAGAACATCAATTAGTTAATTAGCTAAAAACATAATGCGTGGTTACGATTGGAAATAAAATCAATGTATGGTAATTCTTACCAAGTCAATTCCGAACACTTTTGCTGCCAGAGCGTAGACCTGCTCCTCCGACGGTTGAAATTGATGACCTTCATCTTCTCCAGGTGTCACCGCCACTGCACTGGAGCAGTTTCGTCTTCCTTCATCTCCACATTACTCTGTCCGTCCATTATCTCTTAACTGTACTCAGCGATGGGTTTTTCTCTCCTATTCCAACAATTAGAAAAATTATGTCCTCTCACCTGTCACCTCTCACCNTCCAACAATTAGAAAAATTATGTCCTCTCACCTGTCACCTCTCACCTGTAATGACATGTTACAAAAATCCATTTATGTGTTCGGCAATAAACAAAGCGATTACCTCACCTGTTATTAATTTACCCGAATCCAATTACCAAACTTGACTTTAAAATCTATTTATTGCATAAAATGCTGACACAACTGCCAACTACCCTGAGCACAATTGATTTAACGAATAATTAAATTAAATATTGGTTAGACAGGTGATGGTATACACTTTACACTCTTTTGTTTACATTCATCTCCTCTCCACGAGTACAAAATTTGCTGCTTTTTCATTCTTTTTAAATCAACGGATTCCCACTTTTCTTCCAATGCCCCATAACTCAATGGTCAACAACTTATCTGTTATGCGAGCTACATTTATAGGTTACCTCAAATCAACTTAATTAATCTCTATTAATTACAGGAAGCAAAAAGATGGAAAGAGCGTCAATTAAAACAACAACAACTAGATGGTTGGAAACAGAAGTTGGATGACCAAGATACAGATTTTTTTTACAAATCAACACATTTCATAAAATGTAACATACCGTAAATGCTCTTTTAATTGCCCCATCTCCAATAACTTCCCCTATTCTATTAACTCCCCCCTCTGGACCTATGAATTTTAATAATGCCCCCCTATTCGAATAATGGGCCCCCTAGGAATTTTAATTCTTTCTATCAACGTAATTTGTAACGATAATTACGACATGCATCTAATATATATTAATGAGAAATTGTAAAACAGTACTAAGAATCTAATTTACCAAAAGAGCCAATAATTTCTCAAATGTAACTGAAGAAACACCATACCTTACACTCAAAATGAAAAAAAGACACATGATTTTTAAAGATGAAGTGACAAATTTAGCAGTCACACTCCGTTTACGGTGACTTTACCCACTTCTAACTGACCCACTGGAAGATTTTGAGGTATTAGAGACAAATAAAATGGTCGTGATTAATATTACATGCCAAGTTTCTAAGAACATATGCAGAAATTTGCCTAATTCCCCCCAATTCGAATAAGCGCCCCTATTCTAATAAAAGCCAACTCTGAGGTGTAGAAAATTAATAAGGCCCCCGGGGCAACTAAAAGAGCATTTACGGTACGTAAAAGTTACTCAAGCGTAGACACAGTTTTGCCACAGTAATGGCGAAACATAAGGGGATGCTTGAAAAATTAATTCAGTTTCGGAGAAATATTTTTACGATCGTCAATTTGAACGGGTTGGTGAACCATTTATGACTAGCGTTTTGATAAGAAATGTTATACGACAGTCCAGTGTACGGCGGTGTTGACTTCTGAACAACCAAAACATTTAGCCAGGGGCTTGTTGGATTTATGTCTAACTCACCTTGAAAATGTCTAAACTTATGAGCAGAGAAACGTTTTGCCAAAGTATTGGCGAAACATAAGGGGATGCTTGAAAAATTAATTCAGTTTCCGAGAAATACTTTTACCATGGTACTGACGTCTACAAGCTTAGAAAAAAATACCGGGCTTTGATTCAAACGTTTAGTCAACCGATGAACATCGAGATCAGCTGCTGTTCTTGATGCTCATTGGCTGAATAAACGTTTGAATCGAAGAGCGGTATTTTTTTCTAAGCTTGTAGCCCTCAATAACTTTGAACGGATTTGTGAACCATTTATGACTAGTGTTTTGCTAAGAAATGTTATACGACTGTCCAGTGTACGGCGGTGTTGACTTCCGAATAACTAAAACATTTAGCCAAGCTTATTGGATTTATATCTAACTCGCTTTGAAAATATTTAAACTGAAGCGGCGACAATTAGAAACACAACTAGTTAACGAAAACACTCACAGAAACTTTAATGCTTGAAGCTGTAAACTATAAATATAATGCACGCACAGGGAACACTTGTACAGAATTCTTACACGAATAAGCATTGATTCAATTTTCACAATCAAAAATCATTATATTGAAAGCTCTGGCTACCTGGCGAATAGCATTTAAAATGGCTATTTAAGCTCCCTGCAAAATATACTGGTTGATAACGGGAAAGTTAACCGATGTTTCGACTTATACAGCAAAAGGTGGTGAAGAGCACTAGTATGACATTTAGAATTGCGTTTGTTGACAGGATACGCAAACTTGTACCAACGCCATCATAACAGCAAACTCATGAAAAAAGAGACAAGGAGTACTCAAGGAGTAATGGGCAACGAGCAATTATTCAAATTAACCTATGCAGGATCAGAGTGAACCCAATTAACCTCTTAGATGGTCTGTATGCATAGAAAGTGCCAACTATGCGCTGATGCATTTTCAGGTACATACTAAAATTTGAAGTAAACGTAAAGGTACAAGGGATGAATGGAGACATTTGTCAATGATTATCACGTAAAGGCGAAATGTTGGAAACTTCCACATTAGCATATAAGAGGCTACATAGGTACTTACTTATTTTGTACTAGGTTGTAATTTTGAACTGACGATCTTCCAAAATCTAACATTACTACCAGCATACTAAAAAAATTATCGCAACTCACCTATATTCTTGTTACAGAATTCTTGTTTATTCTTGTTTACATGGTCGCATTTTTATACGTATAAATATGACAAGAGCAGGAATGTAGGAGTACAAAAAGTAAACTCTAATACAGGATGGCAAACTCAAACTGGTGTTTTTCAATAGCAACTTAATTCTATAGTATATTTGTCGTTATAAATCTAATTTACTGTTACTCTCACCGTCAAGAGTTTGGTACAAACCACAGAAAATCATTACTGATAAGATTTTAAGTGAGACTATAATTTTATGGCTGGGCCAATTCAAGAAATATTACTACTTTGTTGCATGGCAATGACAACAGAGATAAATCTCAAATCGAATGTACTATAATGTGCAGCGCACTGGACGTTGGTTGGAAAAGTGAATATCAATTTTGCATAACACCTTTGTTACAACGGGAGGTTGGAAAATGTACAAATCTCATTTAAAAAGGTCATCTGATATCTGTTAAATCCAACAAAACTTCTATGAATAACTGTAAAGTAAAACACCAAAACCTGACATAACTCTTTACCTAAAAAAGCGAGACAATAATCACTCTGAAAGTTACTATCATTGGCACTGAATTACTGTTTGTGGCCGTCAAGCAAGAGTTTCTCATATCGCCACTCCCTTTCAACACTTGCTGCCTCTGAGCAACACGCCAAGATCATCTCAGTAAGTGATGCTCATGCTGATGCTCGTGCCTTCCGACCCTTCAATTCCTTTAGATTTACATTTCTACTAAGAGTGCATATGATGACTATTATTGTATAAAATTTGATTTTTATTTAGACTTTCGGCTAGATTGAATGAAACCGTAGTGAAACTTTGAGATATAGAATAAACCACTTAAAAAATCACTTTCCAGCGGCGAAATGTTAAAATACTAGTTTTCTATATTTCTTTATTGATTTCCTGTGGAATATAAAGTTTTCTACACAAAGCCATCTGTTTTTTGGCGAAATAACATAAAATTTGAATGTAATGCTGTGAGATATAGTAAAGCATAAAAATAACCCAGTTTCCTGTGGCGACATCGTGACATGGCGACAAAAAAACCGATTCCCAATGCTTACTTATGGACGATAATTATTTCCCGTGGAATAACCAGTTACCATGGATAACTTACAGGGTTTCTTGTAAAATCAAGCGGTTTTTATGCATGTAAATGCATGAAATATTATTTTCCAGTGGAATAGTAAGTTTCCGATACAAAATCATCGATTTTGTTCGGTGAAATGAAATGGGTATGGAACGCTGGAAAATAAAGTAAAACCTGAAAAAGCCAGAGTTTCCCCCCTTGGGAAGTAAAAAATGGGATCTATATGCATGAATGAGGTTGGAATAAGGCTTCCCTTATATAGTTAAGTTTTTCATAATTAGATCGAATAAAATTTCTAAGAATTATTGCGAAGTAAAGCAACAACTCACGAAAAACAGTTTCTCCGAGAAATCGAGACAATAATCACTTATAAAATGAGTGTGGCCGTCAAGAAAGAGATTCTCACGTCTCCCTTCGAACACTTTGTTGTTGCAAAGCTGATGCTCCATCTGAACAACACTAGTGTTCATGATGCTCATTACTGTTACCATCCTTCGTTTACTCTTTTTGTTTTACATTTCTTCTTATAGAACATACATAGTGACGATTATTGCATAAAATTTCACTTGACTTCACTGTTTTTCACTTCGGTTTTTATGCTAAATCAAAATAAAAAACCTTACTCTCCTGCTGCGAAAAGAAAAAAACTGATTTTCTATAGTTCTTTATGTGAGCTATTCATTCCCTATAAAATACCGGTTTCAACATAAAGCCAACGGCGTTTTTCGGCGAAACGGGCATGACATGCTATTGGATAAAGTAAAAAAATGAAAAGAACCTAGTTTCTTGCTGCGAAAAGTTAAAAAACAGATTTCCAATGCTACATTATGGGAGATATCGATTTCCGGTGGCATAGTATGTTTTCCACATAAAGCCAACGGTTTTTTCTGCTATATCGAACGAAAGGGTTGTGAAACATGGAAAACTGAAAGTTACCACAGAAAACCCCCGATTTTACTGCGGAGAAATTAAAAAACAGCTCTTGTATACTTTATTATGGGAGGTACTGATTTCCCGTGAAATACACAAAATCATCTGTTTTTTCGATGAAATGACATTAAGTGGGTATGGAATGCTTGAAAATAATGTAAAACCCGGAAAAGCCGAGTTTCCTCCAATGGAAAGTAAAAGAATGGGATATGTATGCATGAATGAGGTTGGAATTGGGTTTCCCTTATATTTTTAAGTTTTTCATGTTTACATCGAACCAAATTGCTAATCATTGTTCAAAAGTGCATACCTGAAAGTGTGTACCTGATAGTGCATACCTGACGGTGTGCACCTGAAAGTGCATACCTGAAAGTGTGTACCTGAAACTTTGTACATGAATGGTGTGGAATTCCTTTTGTCTTAAGCTTAAGGTGTATTTTTGTTTAAGGTGTAACTTATGCATTTCTTGGGATGTATGGGATTTCTTGGGAAGGGAACCAACTACGTACGTTACCTGCAACTCATCTCTTTGATGTGTGCAAAAAAACACATGTTCACTTGTATGAATGGTGGGTACAATACTAAAAGCTTGTAACCCAACATAGACGTTTTCATTTTGGTTTTCCCCTATATATTTGGCATTCACGATCTGAAAGTGTTGAAATAAGTTAAAATAATAAAAGTTCCGATGTTCAGATCTGTCCAGAGAGTTACAAGTTTTAATTGCAGTTTTAGCCGTTCGATATTCATTAGTTTTGTTTTAATCAAATCAAGCAATTAACCATCACTAAAGTTTTGCAATCCACATAAACAAATTGCCCATTATAAAGAAATTAGTTTAGCTATTCAATCGTGCATCAACCCAGGCAGGCAAAAAAAGCAAAAATGGAAGCTGTTAACAATCAATCAATCAATCAGATTGAAATGAGTAGAATGATGAACTGTAGAGTTGTACTGACGCGATGTGACGAACAAGTCCCGAAGCGTAAACTACACGCTTGTGACGAACAGGTCCCGAAGCGTATACTACACGCTTGTGACCTTTGCAAAAAGTCCTTTCCTACCCGGACTTCCAAGAACAACGTCCAAGACATCTGATAACCCATACTTTAGAGCGACTCAATAAATGTATAATGTGTGAGAAATCGTTCACTCATCGCTTTGTTCTTACTAGACATGTAAGTTTTCACAAATATGTTTCTAAATATTTACCTATTCATTCATGCGTCCATAATCTTTAAAAAATCGATGTCTGCATTGTTGATTGTAAAATTTGCGTCATACAAACATTCTGTTACAACAAAATTTTCACCGTTAATAAAGAATTAAAAACGGCTTAACCATATGGTTTAATGTGGCGCTGGAGAGGGCCACCTACTGCAAATTTAACCAAATATACTGCCATACTCTCGCATTATATAACTGAATAGCGAAAAAACTTATTCGACCTGATATGCGATTAGCTAGAGTTTGTTGCTTTAAAATGAAAGCATCGATTGCTATTCGGCGACACAGGAAGGCTAATGATGCAAATGTTCAAGTCGCATAGATTTATCGCACATTCTCCTACAACAAAATTTTCACCGTTAATAAATAATTAAAAACCGCTTAACCATATGGTTTAATGAGACGCCGGACAAGGCCAACTACTGCAAATTTAAGCCAATGTACTGCCATACTCTCTCATTATATATTATATGCACGATTAGCTGGAGCTTATTGTTTTAGGACCACTAGTCAGGACCACTAGTCCTGACTGTATTGAATTTATTTCTAGCTTGGCATCGTGCATGAGAGTCAGTCGAGTTCGATTTGCTCAGAATCCAACACTTTATCGCAAATGTTTCAAATCCAGAGAAAGTAATTAATTTAAATTAACTTTAAACATAGTACTTTAAATTTCTGTATTCATGTTAAACAAAAGCACATTCGATGCACAGGTAGGCGTGCTAGGAACACTTTAAACATAGTAGTTTATCTATAAATACAATAGAACATTTAAAAAAAACTATTCGCCTTTCTTCGATAAAATAGATTTCTAGTAGATCTATTGACTGGGATCGGTGGCTTTGTAGTACATTTATCGTACCGAATCGACAAATGATATATTGCCATGAAGATCGAAGAGGTCTGGCAAATACCGACTGGACACACTATAGTAAGTTTCGCAAAGTTTACAAAAAATGTGTCTAAAAGATTTAGAGGATGATCACACAAACTCACTACCATGGAATGTCAACTGTTTTACCCTAAACTCCCAACACTTAAGTCATAAGCAGCTATATATTAAAACATGCTTTCATCTACAAAACGGACGTTTCTCATAGTAGTTATTTAAAATATTTAACTGTCTCTACCCTGACGGGTAAAATTGCGTATTGCGTAGCTCCAACCAAAACTTATATTTAAAAGGATGATGTTTCGGAAATTCAATGGCATGGGGTATATCCACGGACCCAAAATTTTACACAAAACACTAGTTAATAGGGTAGAGCAAATGCTTTGATTTGAGCTTCAGTAGAAAAAGTTACATCGTTAGTCTTTCAGAAACCGAAAATAACTGTTTCTCTCAGAAGTTGAATCTACGGAATTTTATGGTTCACACGTGATGGTACATCATTTCAGTTTAACCATAGCAGTTTTTCCATTATTATTATGTGTTGAAATATTTGGAAAAAAGATTTAGAGGATGAGCACACATCCTCACCAACACAGAATGTCAATTTTTTACCCCGTGTCAAAACTCCCAACAGTTGGACAAGAAAGTTTTGCGATAAATTTTTAGGGGTATACGAAAAACATACCTCTTAGATAAGCAACCATCTTTTATACCACATGGTTTTTAATCCGAAAACTGACATCTCTGATCACAAGCTTCGCTTTGCGAAAGAATTCGGGCGACTTCGGCGAAAGTCATCTCGAGTTCACAAAATAATTTATGATGGTTCATGACAACTCAAACAAAATAGTTCATCATTATGGTTAACCATACGTTACAAACCAATCATACGTGTAGTTTCTTCAAGATTACTATGTGTTGGAACATTTTTTTAAAGTTTAGAGGATGAGCACACATCCTGACAACCAAAGAATGTCAATTTTTTTACCCCACATCAAAACTCCCAATAGTTAGGTCAGAAAGATTCGCGATACGTTTTTAGGGGTATACGAAAGACATATACCGCTTGGATAAGCAACCATATTTTGAACCATATGGTTGCCAAAATTCAAAAACTGACTTATCTGATCGCAAGCTTCGCCTGTGAAAGAATGCAGGTGCCTCACGCGCCAGTCAGTTCGAGTTCAAAAACGTTTTGCCACATTAACGGCGAAACATTAGGGGATGCTTGAAAAATTAATTCAGTTTCGGAGAAATATTTATACGATCGTCAATTTGAACGGGTTTGTGAACCATTTATGACTAGTGTTTTGCTAAGAAATCATACACGAGTGTCAGGGTACGTCCGTGATTATTTTACGACAACGAAGCCATTTAGCCAAGCTTATTGGATTTATGTCTAACTCGCTTCGAAAATATTTAAACTCAAGCGGAGAAAACGTTTTGCCACTGTAACG
>JAHZMV010003077.1:0-69540 GCA_027743765.1 Coecobrya sp. COE2 | reverse complement strand
CTTGTGAAGATCGACCCCAAGAAAATTACCGCTGAAGACCTCGAGAAGAAGGCGTGGTTTGGACCTACAATTGATAAAATCGTCTCTGAAGGTCAAACCGAACAAGACCTCATCATTCCTGATCATCCAATAAAGCTCATGGCAGCAGGAAAGATTATCAACAAGGTTCCGGTTATCATTGGGGGCAACGAATACGATGGAATTTTACCCATTTCAGGAGCTCTCTTGAAGGATTCCGCTCTCATGGAAATGCTTGATAAGGAATGGAAAGATCTTGCTCCTTTGCTCTTCCTTTACAAGGATACAGCCGCTGACAAGGATGCGCTCTCTTCCAAAATTCGTGACTTTTATTTCGGTGACAAGCCAATCAGCAAGGAGACCTTTATAAATTTGACAGACATTTTCATGGATAGATACGTAGGATTCCCTCTAGTTAGCACGTCTGCACTCTACTCCAAGGTAGCTCCCGTCTATCTTTATTATTTCAGCCACACCCCGGAAACCACTGGACTCAAATTTTTCGGAGTTGACAACGCTAACTTTGGAATGGCTCATTTGGATGATATCCAATACCTGTTCAAGGTTAACATTGAGCGTCTTCCCTTTCCAGAAATTACCAAGGATCACAAGGAATATGAGCTTTCCAAAGGATTGGTGAAATTGCTCAGTTCTTTCATTGAAACAGGGTACAAAGATTCGTCCAAATTATGCATTTGCATTAATTTCATAATATTTGAATTCCCAAACAGAATTCAATTCGTGACTATATTTACATTTGCAGGAAACCTACCAAAACCTGGGGAGAGGGAAAGGAATGGAAGAAAAATGAGGGTGTGTGAGCTTGCAAACTGGTACAGAATAGGAAATACTACAGAATTGGAAGGACCTCCAGCAAAATTTGCCAAACGCGCCGGTTTCTGGACTGAAGTTTTCGAAAAGGACCTAGCCAAAGAAAACGAAACTCCAGAAGCTGATCGCTTTTAATGTGTCCACGACTTTTATGAATTTCTAACCATAATATTCCCACTGTAATGTGTACAAATTCTTAACGATGCTCTCATTTAAATGCTCTCAATAAAACAATCTACTGTTTGAAACGTTAAAAATTGTACTGGCTGCTGGAATGAGTTATGATTTCACGAACCTTACCAACAGCTTTATGAATGCATTTAATTTATGTCGTTTTAAAAGAATGCCAAGACAACAGTGAACGAATAGTAATTATTATTTAAATCCTTTTTTATTGTAGATATACAAGTAATAGACGATTCCCTAGTCAGCAGCATATTTCATAATAATATACTTTTTATCGAATAGTTTTTTATAATATTTTTATACACAGTTACGGTACAACATTATTTCCTTTATTCACAATTTTTAAATATGCTGTTCTCAAATTGAATACAATACAATGGTCTAAAATACCTCTATATAGATAATAATAATGTATACGCACACACTAGTCACTAGAGATACCAATAATAATCATAATCATATTTTTTTAAATGTAAATGTATTCAATAATCGTGGTAGATTTTTATACAATTTATATATAATTAAAACTATAATATATAGTCCTTCTAAAAATAGCTCCAATAAAAGTCTCTAAGAATGACAACGAGAGAAAGTGTGTGTTTGTATCTACTCAACTACGCTTCATTCTGTTCTATACATTGTTTACTTGCTAGATAATTTAACAAAGTGACAAAGGACGATACATGCATGTTTTATTTTCTCAAAAAATCGGGATTTGTAGAGATTTAGCACAATATATAACTGTGAACTATCAAATTAACACTGACAAATTACTTGCCACAAAAATAAATCATACTCATTCAAAGCACCTATTTTATTTAATGCTGAGTTTGCTCATGCAACACGAAAAAAACATTTTAGTGACATAAATTACTATTATCCAATTAAAATGCAACTATAGTTACGTTCATAATCTTTTTAACAATAATTATTAACTACCGGAAGCATGAAATGCTTGAAAAGTAGTTTATTAATAAATAATTAAATACATATTATATAATGTACATATATATAGTATCAACATCGTCATGTATGATATGTCTTGTTGAAGTGAATCATCTTCATTTAAAATACTTATCACTTATTATTATTTTATACGACATGTTACAATAAGATAATAAAAATTCAACAGTTTTTACATTTTATTATATGATGTATGTAAGTAGTATGATTTTTTACAAGAGTTTTTACGAATAATTTCAAATCACCCATGTTTTGAAAAACAGAACCGTATATAAAGATGATGCTGTTCCCTCCCTTCTTCTTCTGCTATTTATAAATCATATACATATTAAACAAGTTTGCCCATTTTAAACTTTCCCCCTTTTTTGAAAATAGAACTTTTGTTTACAAATTTTGATATTAGGTAACCCATCATCTTCAGATTAACTAATTTCCAATTTCCTGCTTAAATATTAGTTAAATAAGTTGTAAATATTTAGCGCAAATCAAGGACTATTAGGGATAAATATGTTTACAGGGAGCGCCTGATGATTCAAATATTTTCTCAAAATGTGATATTTGGATTCTAAAAGCTAAACTTCTGGCATTCTGAGAGAATCTTGGGAATGAATAGGTATAAAAGCTATTTGGAATTCTGAACTATTTTTAAGGTGTGGTCGGAGAGTCAGCAAATAATGATGATGTACATGTAAAGTAAAGTTGTGTAGTATTTCTAATGAGCCGTAAAATATATAGCCTATTTTTGACGTAATTACTACTTTAGTCACTTATATCGCGTAGTCACCATAAATGTCAGTTTATGATTTATATGTACATAATATGTGTAGTATATAACCTTTTGACAACTGACGAAAGACTATTAGAGAAATAGTTCAACTTTGCAATAAATTATAATTGCAAAACTTTTGTAAACCGAAAAACAACTGTCATCATGAAAGAGAGAGAGAGAGATGATTATGATAATTGCAACTAATTTTTGAACAAGTATGTGTTTAATAATAAGGGGAAAACTTTTTTATTTTTTCTAAAGAAAGTAGTATTTTTTTCAGTTTTCAGTTTTACGATAAATACAAACTTGGCGGGCTTATATGCAATACTATTATTTTAAACGTATATTGAGAGTCAACTAACTAACTATTTAACTAACCTATACACCTAAATGTTTATGTACCTACCAACTATGATTACCTAATTAGTTATTATGGCTATTAAATATCATTATTAAAACCAGTAACACGTGTGTCGTATTCATGCCTAAACCTATCCACTAAAATTCCTGTTTTGTCTCTCGGTGGCATATATATTTTTATTAATTATTTTTAATTATTCGTACACTTAAATATAATAAATACTTATATGTTATTTTCTTGAATAAGAACTTCAATCACAATGAGTTTCTTTTTTCCAAAAACAAGTTACCTAAAACTGTTATACTTTTAGACGTGCCCTTTTGCCAAACAAGGTGACGTCATATTTGTGACTACAGTTAAATAAGTTATTATTTTGCATTAATATTTTATCATAACCATACCAACATCGTAAACATATTTAAATATAAGTTTATATATATTTTGTAGTAGTAATCTTATAACTAATCATGTTTAGTCTAAAATATTTTGTCCATTCACTCACCACACATATTGCATAAATTAACTATTATAGTTAATCAATCTCGTCAATCAATCAACAGAATTACAAATTTGTAGTATGGCTTACTTTCTTGAGAGAATCGGTTAGAAAGTGTGAGCGTAACAAGAAACTGCGCCAATAATGAAAGGGTACATACAGTATTTGATACGTAAAATAAAAGTAAGGAAAAAATACCCGTTTATTTTTTTAGATAACCAACCCGCTTATCACTTGAAAATCAAAATTAATAAAGAAATATTTTTATCGTCATAAAATTTTCAATCTCAAAAGTCATTTTCTGCTTAGCACTAAATTTGTATATAAGTTTATCAATGTTTTAGATAGGAATCCTCACAAGTCTGTGTACTGTCTCCCTCTCCAGAAAAACTCAACTATAGTTTTAAAAAGTTTAATCAATTTAAGGTTGCAAAATTCAGTTATTTCAGCACCATTCAGGTTTCATAGTTGTTTCTTTTTAAAACAAAAATTGTTATCCGTTTGTTTTTTGGAAGGTGATGGAAAATTGTACAAGGTAGGTTTTTATCAAGGCAAAATATATAAGAAAGAAGTTATTTTTTGGAAACTGATTCAATTTGGATATCTTTTTGAAGTATGCTTTAGAATCTACACTGTAGATAAATATTTTCTTAAGATTATTACAGGTGATAATATACAATTAGTAACTCTTATTCCCTTGAATATAATTATAATTTAATAATAAAATGTTCATCTTTTTTAAATATCGGTCAGCAGCAGCATTCGTAATTAATAATAATATCGTATCATTTTTTTTAAAAGTAGAATTTCTCAGTCTGTTGATTGATTTGATTGATTGATGTTTTCTTTTTTTTTTGTAGAATTTACTGTTAAATGAGTAAAGTCATCATTTATGTGAATCATAAGAAAATGTACACAATGATTAAACATAATTAATTATAAATGACAAAGGGCATCCGTTCATCATTACAAGTATTTCCTATTTAATTTTTATATAATTACATTAAAAAACAACACCCATCCTAGAATATAACAATAATATACACACAGTAGTATACACCACCAAGTTTTGCCAAGAATAATTATAATTTTGTAATTAAAGTTTTAAAAAGGGTAGAGTAGTATGTAGAAAAATAAGAGCAAAATATCAATTTTACAATCGTTACAGTTGCCTCTAAAACGTCAACCCCATCGAGTAGATGATCGGATGCTGATGGCATCATTTACTGGATTTTTAAAAGTATTTGTCTAAATTTATTCAAAGAATTACATTCCTCTTAGTAATAAACGATGCCGCTATGTATAATTATTATATTTATATCACGTATGTATTCAAACCTATTATTATTAGTAGTTTATTCTGCCCTTAAAATATACTAGTTAATTAATTATAAGAATGCATTTCCTATCTAAACCTATGGTCACCTCTGTCTAGCAAATTAACTAATGCAGTGTAATGATGATCAGAGAATAATAACAATTTTCGAAACTTGTATTTTATTACCACATATATATTTGACGATTTGTTTGAAAGAATATTTGGAAACACAAGATATGTTATATATGCACCAGCCACTTATATAATAAATACTACTACTAACAACAACAACAAGGGTAGAAATATCAACGATAGCCTTCTCGAACACCACTGCTAATTATAACAAGAGTAATTTAAATGTACGATAAACATCAATCAAAATTTTCGGGGTAAATAACGCCATCAAACTGCACAATGATGAAAAGTATATGTATAACATTTGATGCTAAAAAATTGCACATCTCTTCTGTTGCCACCTACAAACTAACTAAAGTACATGGTTTGTCCTCAATTTGAAATTGTTAGTCTAAAGTTAATATTAAGTTATCCTACAAAGTCATCGACGTAAGCACACGGTAAAATTATTACGCTTGCTCATAGTAATAATTAATTAAAATCTTGTTTTATATAGTATCCCTGCGCTGCGGTATGTTTTCCCCGAACAATTCAAATATTATGTACATTTATGTAAAGCAATGCTCATAATATATATTTGTCCTTCAAAAAATTGGCTTTTGCGTAAAATATGAGTTCTCATTTGTAACATGTGCACACTCATAACCCTTAAAAGTTCCTTACCTAAGGTTTTAAAGTATATATGTAGTTATTTTTATACCAGTCCTTCTCATTAAGTATTTACGTTTATGCTCTGTTATTTTTACTAGATTAATTATACACTAGAATGATCCGTGCAATGCTGCTGTTTTTATAAAAGTTTTTTAGTGGAAGGATTGATGCAGAAGGTGATGTTCAGTTAGTAATTAATTAATTAAATTAATAATATACCTAACAGAATTTGTAAAGTTTTAATAAATTGCGTCTCGCTTCTGCTCTCACTATTTCTCTGTATATGAATGGCTGTACTGTATACGCATTTGTGGGAAAAGATTTAAAGTTTTGCTTTTTCAAATCTTGAAACCCTTTCCTCCTCTCTACAGCCTTAAAATTGAACAACAACTGAACGTTTTTGACTATGCAAGTTACTTCATAAAATATTATTTCATGGATTGCTTGTAATAACAATATATTATACGTTTATGTAACAAGTTTAAAATTAATTGTGCCGCAGTTTGTGCTATATCGTAAAAATTGTGTTGGTGGTGTGTGCTTTAAACGTGCTATACGTAAATATTAGTATTTTATGGGTCCAATCAATAAAACATTGGTGTTTTTTTCAAGTTTAATGGTGCATTAGATAAGCGTGTAATGTGTAATTGTTGTCATCATGTCAGGGTTTTAACAGTAAACTTTTAAATGGTCTTAAATTGTTAAGAATAGTCTATCTATTTTATGGACCATTACGGATGCAATTAAAACTACTACTATTGATTATGAGTCTGGAAATCTGGTACTAGTCAAGTATCTTTATAGTTGCAAGTTGCATTGTTAATTATTTCCCTAAAGTCTACCATTACCCCAATATATGTTAGCATGCTATGTTTAGGTATATCTATGCCTATCAACCACATATAAAAAGTCCCTGATCTAGTATAATATCGGGCAACCAAGTAATTTAATCAAATAAGAAAACATTTTTATAAAATATTTTTGGCAATTAGAAACACGCGTTCCTACTGCTCGAGAACTTTTACCATCCGCAATTTACTTTTTCCACAGAAAGTCAATTTACCAGCAGCACCCGAGTCACAGTTTCCTTCTCAAGTTTTCTTTTGGCTATAAGAGTTGCTGAATTTAAAAAATAATCTGTCAATAAAAAAGGAACATTTTAGTAGTAGACCAGCAATCAACGAAACATCCTCATGTAAACCACCTACATATTATTTTGGTAGTGGAAATCCTTATAGAATTAGTTGCAATTTTGTAGATAAGGTAGATTGGTATAAGGTGTTACTTTTTTGAATGGACTATATTAGAGCTAGGCTTAAGAATAACAATAACGATTTAAAATATCAGTGAATATTTTTTCTTTTTGTTTTCAATGAAAGCGTCATCCGTGTAGTTTCAAGATTATCATCATCAGTAGTGGTTGCACAATCAGTGGAACAGTACAGTAGTATAATAATAGCCTCGTTATTAAAACCCATAAATGATTTTTAGCCTTATATAGAATGCTATCTGTATGTATGTAGTGGAGTAGTCTAGTACTAGCATATAATTTTGTATGTAGTAGTACTTGAGTATATACCAATCTAAATGTTTGACTAGTTTTTTAGAGAATACACAGTCAGTTATTTGTTTTTACATAAGTTGCATTTCAAAATACTCTATAATTTTTCACTTTGCCCCAGTAGCTCCCTCAAGTCCTCCTGAGAAACGAAAATTAACTAAAAATCCTTCCCTACTATTATTACCTCTATAATATATTTTTATGTAACCTAGTACTTTATATAGTAACCATCACAATTCATCATCTCTGTGAAAACACATTAAACTCCCCACAAAACTTAATCGGTGTTCTCTAGTATTATTTATTAACCTGCTTGAATAGTTGGTAAATAATTACTCTTTAAAATAGAGGGCAAATATATAGCCTAATTACATGGCAATAATAATGCTATACTATAGAATTATCTCATTTGCAGTTTGAACCACCCCATCCCGTTCTATAACCTAATGACTAAAAGTAATATATTATAAATTATTGATATCATAGTTTATTCTCGGATATATACGTAAAATGTCATTATCATCATCAAAAGATTCCTTTTTAAAAGTCAGTAATTGGTTTGTAGTATCAGTTATTATTGGGCTTTTCTTCTTTTCTCGTTCATTATTTTGTTGTGTCGATTGTTTTATGTGAACAGCAGACTCTTGTTTGTTGGTGGTGTGGGGGTGTCGACTTTTTTATTGATCTGATTTTCTCTCAAACTTTCTTTCGCATGTCTTGCATTTATTTCTAAGGGAGGTAAATACTGGACTAATGTTTTTATTTGACTTAAACTTTTTAGCGTTTTCCTCGTGCCCATCTCAGCAACGCGTCCGCCAATACATCCAAATGGGCCTTGGTCTGCAACAGATTAAAATAAAAAGAAATTGGCATTATCAGCAAAAATATTTTTTTTTGCAAAATTGTTTCCAACCCCAAGCCCGAATTTTTCAGTTTCCCCCAGTAATCGAAAAGAATGAACAAAGTTGGGGGAAATTAGCACTGCTCGATTATATACCCAACAAAAGTGAAGGAACGAGAGACGACAACCAGAACGCGCGGTCATTTTTTTAGATAAGTGTCTTATATAAGCTTGCTTTACACACACAGGACATTTTTCCACTACTGACCATTTTCATGGTCTTGTCTAAAAATAGCACAAATGTGGAAGGTGGCAAACGAGATGACTGTTGTTGTACTGCTGTACCCTCAAAAAGAACAGCCTAATTCATAGGCCGCTCCTCCCCTTCCTCCTACACACAAATCGTTGTAGATCACGAGCAAGCAGCAACCGAAAAAATATTCGATCGTTGAAAAAACAAAGTTAAGTTGGTAAAATAAACATGATAGCTTGTGAATATAGTAGGTATGTAAACTGTAAAATAATATTATGATTTATTCCTCTCAGTTGGAAATTACACGTTTCCAAAGTGGAACCCCAATAATATAATAAGCAAGAAAAGCCATAAGCCAAAGCTACATACGTAGCATATTTTTGGTTTTGCTGCTGCTAATTCTAGTGTTCCAATCTTGACATCCGGAAAAAATGAATTTACCTATTTCACAAATATTATCTTGCTTCCAAGATGTCCTGAAACAAGACTTTCATGACAAACACCCGTTTATTTAATAATCCCTGAAGCCCTTATATTTCTGTTTCTGTCTACCAACGGAGAATATTTTTTCCCTTTGGTGATGTCGGTACAGTGGTGGGTGTAATATATGCAGTGAGTACACAGGAGTCCTGCACAAGAGGTGATCATTACACCTGTCGTGGGTGGGCGGCCGTAAGGTGGCCTGCTAAAAATTAACGACGGAGGTGTACCCTTTTTATAGAAGCAATCTTGAAAATTTACGACTTTCCTTGAAGGAGGGAACGCGGAGGTTGAGCAAAGGCAAGTCATTTTTTCTTGGCCATTTCCACGATCCCAGTTCAGAGAAAAGCTGCTTGGGGCGCCTGAATGAATGGTACTAGCGAACAAGCATGATGATCATGATCAGAGAAACGACAATGACGACGACGATACACGACGATGAAGAAGGCTATCATTAGCACCCATATGTATGCAAATTATACTGCGAAACTATTTTCGGCAAAAGAGAAGGAAAAAAAATCAGGTAGTAAAGTTTTTGGGATGGAACAGTAAAGTAGAGAAAACAACATTACTTCCGGAATTTTACGATTTTCCCTTTTGATATCAACGGCCTGACCCATAACAATAATAGCTGGGAAAAGCGATGGCAGTGCGGCTATTAAAAAAGGAACAGAGGACAGCTCAAATGAAAATGCCTACCCAATCTACCTACGAACAAAATGACGATGACGTATTTCTCGAGCACGCGGGGGACAAGCCAAACACGTAAGTAATTATCATGGCATTCATTGAACCTAGTTTATCCATGTTCCAGGAAAATTTCCAACACGGGGTGTGTACTGGCTCTCTAGCTGGAGAAAATAGTAAAAGCCGAAAAAAGTGGTGAATGGACTGTTTGTTACATCATGTTCATCAGAGGGATCTTTTATTAGTGTTTCTGCGTCGTCGTCATCTCCACAAGTGAATGCAGCGCACAGAAAGTGGAGAAAGCCTTTTGCATGTCCTTCGCCACTTTCTCGCCAGTGTGTGCTGCTTGAATGAATCCTTCCTTCCGAGCACTCAACTCTGGCTTCTCTTTGTTCACTTGGCTTGCCTGTGGTTGGCCTAGACCAATCTGCTGCACCAGTACTGCCTGCTGACGTGAGCAGCGAAGGTTGCCTTAGTTACGCCATCGAGAGGACTGCCGAACACAGTCGAGCGCCAATCTCGCAGTCGACAACAACAACACTGCTTGTGTGAGCAGCAGAGCTCCCAATATTGTAGCTCGTCCCACTCTCTCCTTTTCACGCTTTTTCAACTCTGTCAACTTGCCAGATTTTAATTTTAGCAAGAGGTTTAACAATAATTAATTAATTAGCATGAGTCATTATCCACTGACGAGAAACCCGTCATTGGGCAGTGGTTCGTCGGCAACGACATGCTCGTCAGCTGCTACTGCAACGGCTGTCGCTTCAACAGCTGTTGGGGTGAATGCTGCTCCACTGGTTCCATCAGAAACTGATGAGAAATGTCGAAAAGGTATTTAATTAATTTGGAAAATGTCATGTATTTCGGTGGTTACCACGACACTATAATATGACCTTAGATGGAAAATGACTTGGTTTTTTGTAAAATGATAGCGGTGGGCAGGTTGTCGGAGAATCTCTACATTATGGGAAACGAACCGTCATTAGCTCTGTACTGTTTGCAGGTAAGGTTATATATTTAATGTATTAAAAACTTATTAAAATTTCACAACGCTTTGGGAACAGTTAATCTATAATCCCATGGAATACTATCCGTTTCTCTTCTATTTTAGGAACACGTCAGGAAGGAGGTTCCAAATATGATTAAGCAGAAAGTGGAATTTGGGGCTCAGTACCGCTTACTTCAGGGAACCTGTTATGACTGTGATTACAGCATTGGGTAAATTGGCCATTAAAAATAAAAATTAAATGATGGAAGCTCAAAGTCCTCCTGTGCAGGTTAAATATAAACATATTTCTTTTCACATATTTTTTAATATTTCTTGCAGAGCGGTAAAATCCATGGCGAAATCTCAAGAGCAATTTTCCTCCATTCAAAACCACCTGAAAAATGCCCTGTTTCTCAAGCAACAGCTAAAGTACGAAGAGAATAGGAGAAAAGTGTCGGCGAAAGGTGGGAGGAAAAAGTGAAAGCGCTTCTGCCAGTGACCATTCTCAAATTAAACTCATTTTCGGATTCTCTGTTGCTTCACCGTACTCTTTTGCCAGTTTGCTTCGGGGCTCTGTAATTCCTTTGTACTGGACGTACAACGCTCTGCCTGCTGCTGGTTAGGAAGTAGTAACGCAATGTGATATCATTCCCCAAAAATAGTCATTTAAAATTCAGCATTTATGTAGATTATTATAAGTCTAAACACAATATTTGTTTAATCTATAGGTATATGTTGGAAAACCACACATTTAAGTTTGTATTAAGTGTTAAATTTAGCCAAAAAATATAATACAATTTTAAATAACCAAACAAAAAAGTTTACACAAGTAGCACAAGTGTATGTTTTTCTCGAAATTATTTAGTATTATTTACCCACGTGCCCCTTTGCCTTGAAGTTGAAAAACTGTTGACTATATGCTTCTTTTCAAATTGTTATTCTGTGTGCGAGGTCAGGTTTTAAGATTGCTGATTATTTCTAGTCATTGTCAGTGAGTAGTCAGACTTTGACCCTGCCTCTGGTTAACTACACTTTTGTCATTTTTATTAAAACGAACTTTTCATTCTCCCGGATATTACCAACTTGCTCCTTGCATTTGGCATTTTTAGTGAAAGTTGGGTAAATCAGGAAATCGGATCACGAAAAGCTTTTATCTTTTAATCTCCGTCGTACACAGCATAACGTTGTTACAGCTATCCCACCCTTGTCATTGCATAATGGAGGTTTCCTCTCCCTTTCATCATCTTGTCTTGAATATTTAATCATCTTAACAAAAGCTGTGTTAGTACATATTTCCTCCATGATGAACTTTTCAATTGTACCTGGCAGTATTTATACACATTAGGCAGGGTACAAAATGAATGAATGAATATTATTCCCATTTTCCATAGAGTTTTTTTTGGCAACAACAGCATACCAGTCATCCAAAAAAACTTTTATTCTTCTCTGTCCTGTCATGAACAGACAAGCAGAAATCATCAAAAATCACAAAACTCTCCCATGTCCTTTCATTCTTCTCATGAATTGAAAAGATAAAAATAAAAATTAGAGTTGCCTGTTGGATACCAAAAATTTATTCCATTTTTATGCAAATGTCCAGATGGTCCAAATCATGCATCAACATGAGATAATGATGATTTGCAGCCTATTTTCCACCACAGACGATGCTGCATTGCTAGTTATAATATTTTATAGTACAATTTTGCATTGCAAAACACTGCCAATATACGATATAACAATACCTTATCTGAGAAATGGCAACATTTATTTTCATCATCGTCACCGTGCTCATCATCATGTTTATTTTTGTCCGTGTTCTATTATCTTTCTATGGGAACAAAAAGTTTGTTGCTATTTTCTCTGTAAACAAAAGGAATGTCTTCTGCAAGCAAACTTTGCTGTCTCTCTCCGTGTTCTACACACCAAGCCAAGCCAATCTTGTTCCACCATCCATACATTTCCCAGCCCATCATAACGGAGCAAAGTTGCTGCACAAGCAAAAACAAAACTCTTTTTTTTTGTTCTTCCTCGTCTTTTTCGACTTTTCACTTTTTTGGCAACAGGATAAGTAAACCTATCTATATCATCGTCATCCTCCTCCTTTGTGTGCACCGAAGAAAGCAACTCGCTCGCTCTGTACTTTTTCCATCTATTTTTTGTTTCAAGATGCCAGTTATGCTTTCTCCAGTCAACAACTTATAAACCACCTCTTTTTACTCATATGATGTTTTTACCCGAAAATAATGCCAAAGAAAACAGGGCACTGCTGCTGCCAGTAGAATACGCATTGAAAATGTATCCTTTTTTATACCCTTTCTTCTATTTTTAGCCCAGTCAGTCAGCCAGTCAGTTAGGAGGAGTAACTACTACTTTTCCAAGTGTATATGTAATAATGCTAACAACAAAACTCCAATGCATGTTTCGATAAAAATATATTATATCGAGCTATAGCTGCAACTCCCGATATATCACTGACCATAATATGTTGTTGTGATGCGTGTCTTAATACAGTTTCGTATACATAATGTAAGCATGCAGCAAGTATGCATCGTCAAAATACTACTCAACAAAAACAACACTGTGCCACAAAATCATCATGATCATCATAAATCGATAAGGAGTCGAAATACGACGACTAAACAGCCCCAAAACCAAAAGAGAGGCGAGTTTATGGAGTAGTAACTAAATGCTCGGATATTTTTACTTTTACGACCACTTTTCTCCCTCTTTCTCTTCGATTGGGTATATATAGCATGTTTTTCTTTCTTTGTTGCCGTTGATTTGTCACGGCATATTTTTTCAATGAAAACTCTAACCCTTTAGCTGCGAGAGTTGGAAAAGTTGGTAACGAAAAAAAAATGGAATCGACAAGTGACCTTCCATTTTGTATTTTTTCAGGTACAAAACATAATTTTCACCCAAGCCGATGATGATAAAAACCTACCTATTCACTCCATGCATTTTTCTTTTCTTTTGTATGCATACTAGTTTGGATGTAGAATAACAAATCGTGCAACCACCACCCACAACTGCGGACTTGTCGACGTGTGGGTTCATTCCTTTTTCTTTTTTTATGGAAATTTGCAACACTATATGCCATCTTTCTTTTCTTCTCACCATGTTCCCTGTAGGATCATCAAAAGGAAATCGCCACCAGCAGCTGATCAATCCATCAAGTTATTTCCTTCTCCTTTCAGAACAAATCATGGGAAAAACGAGAGCAAGCATTATCATATAAGCAACTACTGACACTAAAATTGATTTTTAATCCCCGCCAGAAAACTTACTTTCTCTACTTGTGCGTACGCATTTCTATTATTGCCACGCTCAGTCGGTGATAAAAATAGCAAAAGTGCGATTTATATAACTTGTTACCATGTATTTATCAGTAATATTTTATGATATATGTATGAAAACTCGTCAAAAGAAAGTGTATGAATGCATTCGTTATTTTTAAAGGGAACCTCAAAAACCTTCGGTAGAGAGAAGAGAACGTTTGTTATTTTTTCATGTATGAGGTACGCGGATGATTATGATGACGGTGGTAAAACTTGCGGTTTGGGAAACTTGTATAGGTATTATACAAGTTATATATAGTCGTCGTACAAGACGAGAAATTGGGGTGACACAAACTTTGACAGCTCAATATATTCTTTCTTTCCATCCATACATACTCTTTCTCACTCTAACTAAGTATCAGAGTGATCCATAAACAACTTCATTTTCCACGCTCACACACACAAAATCAACCTCTCTCTCTCTCTATCTATTTCTCTTGCTACTACAATTTTTCTATTCCTTTGCCAATAAATACACATACATATTATCTATAGTAAAATCATGCTTATTTTTACAAGTGCCAGTCAGTATGCTTCAGAGTTTCTCATCATGTTATGTTGTAGGTATAGGGAATTACATGTTACATGTCTGCTGTCAGAATAAGGATTTAAAAGTAAAGATGACGACAACAACAACAAAACAGAGAGGACGACAATGTTCTTCTCGGCTAATGTGTTTCAATCCGATTTAAAAGAAGGCTGCTCCTTTTCTTGGAAAAAGTGGCAAGGAGATAGAAAGAAAAAGGTAGTAAAACAAAGCAGGAAAAACAAGCTTTTCATCGGCATGGCTTTACTTAACACACACAGCAAGATTTAGCCCATGTATGTGTTTTTGCAACAAGAATTGGATTGAATTGGATGGGATAACATGCTACTTTTACCATAAAGTCTAAACACACAAACCAGTTTCCATTCCAGTCTACTTGCTCCTCTGCTGCTGCTGTGTTGAACTCGTCATGTTATCATCATCATCATGTCATCATATAACCCCACTACGTACTATTCTCCGTTGAGAGGAAGACGACGAGGAAGAAAAAAGAAGAAGAGTGGCAGGGAACTAAAGCTTTCAGTTGTTTGCCGAGAAGAAAGAGGTACTTTC
Source organism: Coecobrya sp. COE2 (assembly GCA_027743765.1). NCBI lineage: Eukaryota > Metazoa > Arthropoda > Collembola > Entomobryomorpha > Entomobryidae > Coecobrya > Coecobrya sp. COE2. The sequence goes on along the minus strand of JAHZMV010003077.1, from coordinate 54,565 downwards.
ACCTTGATCGGCGATATACTACAAAAGCCTAACGGATTGCATACGCGGCCTGCTCCGCTCCTTGGGTCTAAAAATAGACTGGCATGAATCTAATGTAAGGTGAGGTTTCCACCGAGTAGAGAACTGCTGAACTGTAGAGGAGCCGTCATCAATGTACCACCACCACTGCTCTATACGTTCCTTCAAAAAGGGACTCCCTCTCTCACTCTTGCCTTTGATAACACAGCACAGAACCAGTTGAGAGACGAGCACTTATAATAATAATATGCGTTGTATAGAGAATACAAGTAATCCACGACGGATAGAAAAGGTTTCATGTTGTACACTTTTGGGGCATGTTGCTACTTTGTTCTCTCTCTCTCTCTAGTCAACCAACAAGAGCAAACAGGTTGGGTCCTATAATACTCACTGGCCTGTTATACCTCCTTCACTCCTAACTCTCCCACTTTTTATGCTAAAATGGGGGTGTGGGGAGGAAAATATGAATGAAAGTGTTAAACACCTGTCCACACTTGAAACTGGAGGAGAAAATATAAATTTTATATGCGGAATCTCTTATTAAAGTTTTACCAACCAATATAGGAGAGTGTATATTCACCGTATGTATCGGTATGCTTCCTCCGACAAAGAGTTTTCCCCACATAGCTAAATAACCTACATATTATACATATTCATATATACGTATTCCACATGGATATGTTCATAATAAATAAACCATATCCACACTTGGCTCATACAAACAGTTTCATTTTATGGTCATATTTTTATGCTACATATAAAATATTGTTGTACAAGGACCCTCAATTTTTTTCTCTCAGAGTGACGTCAAAGGACCTACGAAGACTGAGAATGGTAGTCATGAATGAAACTCTCTCTCCTTCTCCCCTTCTCGTTCCCTGTTTATCATCTCATTCTTCTTCACACACATCCAAGCTACATGCATTATATGCATAAAAAGGACTGCTTGGTTCTTGCTAACAATGTATCTCCCTCTTCTTTCTAATGCTAATATAGGAAAAAACCCAAGTCGTTTCTTTAGCAATGGTACTACAAAGTGCCTACTTTCACTGCCACATTCCAGTTTCAACAAAGTGCTCGCTCTCTTTCTCTCTCCCCATCTCACTATACCGCCAGCACACAGCATTTCGGATGTGATACACATCTTTATTATTATTTTTAGCTGTTGTATCAGCACTTGTACAACTATACTATCCTTTTCCTTCCTTCCTTCCTTTTCCATTTAGGTAAGTATGTATGCATGTCTATGTTCGGGGTATAGTGAGAAAGAATGCAGGAGAAAAAAAGACGGACATCCATTTTTTACCAGGGAAAAAACTAAAGTGAAAGCGGTTTTTACGGACGGCTAAAATGTTGGCGGAAAACAATGAACTGAGTGCTTATATTTCACATATAAAAAATTTCATTTGGCTTTTACATCGTAGCGGAGAGATGCTGCTGACGATTATGATCATGATGATCGTCATCCTGTTTTTAGTAAAGAGCATTACATCTTTTATACACTTTGACCTGTTCCCTTCATATTTTGCATTCTTGTTCTTACGTAACTTTTCCACATACTTGGCACGAATGTGGCTTTTTCTTGTTATAACAACAATAACTCCATAAATCCAATACGTCAAAAATGTACTTCAGTTTGTACTTCATCTCTCCCGTTTTCTTTAGAAACGGCTCCATCCACCCACACTTCAATTTTCTTGCCATTGTTTTCCTCTACCTTCCTCACTCAAAACTATATAATTTGTATGATTACTCATGATGACTTGATAGCTTTTTAGTTTCATGAAAGAGCTTTCATTCACAGACTTGAAACAAAGTCTTTTATTTCCAAAATGTGCACATATTGCATCCACTTGATTTAATTTTTTCCCTCCGTCATCCCATAAACTCTCCATCCATACAATTTCACTGTTAATGTCGACGCTGCCTACAGGCGAAAAAACGGTTTGTTGGGTTTCATCGAGATTGTCAAGTGCACTTGTCAAAATGCTACCACTACCTATCATCTGCTTCCTCTCTCCACTTTTAGTAATTATCTTTTCTGAAACAAATGAAAACAAAAAATGTCACGTTTTGTTCCTCATTGTTCTTACTCAGGCAGAAAATGTTATGTTGGCAAAGACAAAAGAGAAAGAGAGAAAAATTACTTATAGTGTATACTCTTTCGACCCAGTCTGTCAACTTTTTCACCTGGCATTTTTCCTGGATGAACAGAAAAGCTAAAACTACATAATTTCTATTTATCCTCTCCGTCTATAAAGTATGTAATCCACATGCCGTCGTGGCGCACACCACGATTTATAGACCCTCTAGAAAAAAATTGAATTACATATATTACTACCACATCAGTGGATTTTTTGGCACTCGTTGTATATATTCGTTTAAAATATAATACATATACAAAAAAAGAGTGGATTGTATGTACAGCCGTATAGTCTTTTTATAAACACTTTCTCATTCACCAAATCCAACAACTTATTTACCCAGACAGAAATAACAACGTCGACAAAAGGGAAAAGACGTCAGCATAAACATTACCATTACCGTCATCACCATCATCATCATAATCCAGTGTACACCATACAGCCGTGTAGTTTAGGTTTAGGGTAAAGAATCCATTTTGCCATTTTCCACCCAAAAATGGATCAATTATCATTTTCACAACTTTTCTCCTTTCCCTTTTACCTTATTTATTATTCAAAGGGTTTTCTCCATCAGTAGTAGTAGTAAATAAATATACAAAACAAAGGAGCAAGAAAATAATTTTCCCCTTCTTCCGATATCCTTGTCATTCCATTGCCCATTTTCTGGATTTCAAGTAAGTTTTATGAAAAGCCTTCTAAGCCAAACGGATTGACACGAAAGAGTTTTTTACAAGTAGATCCTCTCGCATCATCGCGAAGAGTTGCTTTCTTTTTTATCCAACACACTTTTCATCATTCATATGATATGGCGATGAGGATATATGAATGACTGATAGTGAGAAGTAAAAGCGAAAGCTTTTGAAATAGCAGCATGTGGTCAAAGTAAATGATATCGCTTGATACATCAACATCCCTGCCACCTGGTCTCCTATATAATTTTCTTATATTATGCTATAATATTATATTAAACAGTTTGCCGTTTAGATGGATTAATATAAATGCATAACAAGTACATTTTTGCCATACATTCAATCAACCGTACTCATTCTCACTTGATGATTGGCCTGATGAAAATGATGAGGATGGGCCGACCATATAGCCACGGGAGTCTTTAACGAGCAGATATCATGCTTTATTACTATTATGTTGGCACTACGACTCCTATTATTATCCTCATTATTGCCATTATGGAAATGTAATGATGTGAGAAGCTTGATTTGAGTACGTGTGTGTGCCAATGAAGTGAAGCTATACTTAAGTAAGTACATAAAAAATAACAATATTAATGACGATGGCAATGGTGATGATGATGCTGGCTGACACTTTGTGTAAACAATGCTCTCCTATCCCACAGAATACATTTCTCGAGAGAAAGTGATACATTAAATTCATCTTGTCTTTGTGAAAGGGAAACCATGGCAGCAGATATCATGGAATGAATGAATATAATTAGTACAGTTTAACGGAATATAAAGTATTATAAACATTTTGATACGTATAATAATCCCATTTTATAATGCTAGAGGAAATATAGATCCATGGAAGATGCAATAATTCACGCATGTCATTCATATAGACAGTCAAGACCGTTTAACTTTCCCGTCAAATTTCCATGTCCTCTACGTGCCGCTTCTTGTTTCTTGGAATTCAAGGAAATCCAAATGAAGCCACCAGACCGTGTTACTAGTACAGACATGCATGTACTCTTTTTTCTTATTCAGGAAGAGAAATGCGGAAACGGGAAAATGGATGATATGATGGAAAATGGTGTGGGTGGATCGGTACAAGGCTACAAGAATTACCGTAGTTGCAGTAGCAGCGGCTACAATGGGAGCAGCCGAAAAGACCACCAATTTGTTCATAATATTTTTTCTATTAAAAACCCTTTCGCATATATGTAACTTGCGAGAAAGAGATGATGTCGGTTGGTGGAAGAGACTACGACTACAGACAAAAAAGAGGGACCATGGTTTTTGTTGCAAGTGGGATTGGATTGCGTGACCTGCAAAAGAAGTGAGTACTTTTTCTTTCTCTGGGAAATGTGCTAATCATATAAAATGGTAAAATTAAAGGAGGAAAGATGAGTCTGCCTTTTGCACATGCTGCAAACATATTACATGATCCCGTGTATTTTTTACGATCCGTTATACACAAAAATGGTTCTTTCTGTTGTGGTGTGCATTATAGTGCAGTTCACCAGTTTTTGCTATAATTTTTTGCCCAACCTTTCTATATATAAACTCCCTCTGACTCTGCGTATAAATATATCACTCGCTCAACTTCTCTCTCTGGTGGCGATTCTGATGACGATGATAATGGTGTGAGCAAGGTTTGCACAAGAGTTCCTTCCCTTGTTTTTATATGGCTCCAGCATGTCATGTGTCTGGATGTCATGTCCACCTAATAATTTTCGGGTTTAGCAAACAACTCTCTGGAAGAGAAAGAAAAACGCGAGAGAGAGAGACAGAGAGAGAGATAAAGGTACATATACAAAAAGGTGTACGATAGCTATATATAATATGCCCTTCCCCTCACTCTCTTTTTTTGTGTACTGCTGTTTTAGTCCTTGTTGGCCTCCAAAGAATAAATAAAAAGGACGGACTAACTGTTGCGTTTTTATATATTTTTCCATCATACATCTTTCATTTTGACATAAAGTATGCATGCGTGTAACAAGAAAAAGGCAGAATGGAGAATATCGTAGTCTTCAATATTATTATTACTTATATCAGTCAAGTCGTATCTGCTGGGTTGTATTAAAGCAAGTTGGTGGTGATGTTGGGAGAAAATAAAGGATAAAAAGAAAAAATGAATATTTTATTGGCTATTAGACAAACAAAACTTCAAGTTTGAAGCGAGGGATCTTGAGGAGTTGGGAGTAGTAGCTACGCAGGTTAAGAATGGATGAAAGTGAATTTTAGAATAAATGAGACAGGACAAGCAGGAGCAACAGGAGAAGAGAAAAGACGGTAGTAGATGAGCGAAGAGAAAAAGATTAATTTCGTATGCAAACTGTATTACATGTTCCCAGAGCCCATCACCATCGTCACATTTATTATTATTGTATACCTATCTAATATTATAAACTGCGTCGCATATCTTTAAGAACACCCCCAAATATCGAGATTTTGAAACTGGAAACTCATTTTTGTGAAATCCAAAACCACTAATGAGAAAATGCGCATGGAAAAATAATATTTAGTATACCAAATAAAAAATCCTTCGTAAGCGTGACCCGTGATAAACCCTAACAGGGTTTTCGGGTGTTGCAAAACTTTAAGAACAGGCTAGGAAATATTTATTTAACCTGATTAAAATACAATTAACTGACCATTAATTTTTAAGACGAATAATGTCAGTAATTAAGAACCCTCCATTAAATGCATAAACTTTTGTCAGGCGCTGTCATGCACTTTAGAAGGTTTTGTAAGGTATCAAGTGGAATAGTACGCCGTGTTGACTGAATGGCAGTCTTTAGGTCGCTCAAATTGTCGAAAGTGTTTGCACCCCCGTAGTGAACCTTCCTACATAACATTCCAAACATGTTTTCCATAGGGTGGAAGTCAGGGGACTACGCTAACCAGTCCAAAACTCTGATTTTTTCGTCTGAGGAACACGATTGTTGCCTTTGCAACGCGTGGACGCGCGTTATCCTGCTGCAACATCCAACCGGGACCCCCGATTTTAGGTCCAAACGGCAGCAACTCAATTTCCAGTAGCTTCTGGTAGTTTTGCAAATCAAAAGTGCCTTCCACAAAGTGAATCCGAGTCCTCCCGATGAAGTAAACTCCTGCCCAAATGATGACCCCACGGCCCCCATTCCTCGCTTCGTTTGAATAAGCTTTTCGTTGCGCAAATCGTGCCAATAATGCGTAAAACCGTCGGGCCCATCAATATTAAACTTTTTTCATATGTGAAGATGACCTTGTGAGATTTGTCACCGTAACCCAACTTTTCGTAGGTCCACTCCTTACCTTTCGTCAGGTGAACTGGTTTGTGCATGGGGCCTTCTTCATTTTGGCGTTGTCAATGACAAGGAACCGTTGAAGGACACGCCGTATCGTTGAATTGGGGACCGTTTACTTTAGTTCCTCCTGAATTTTGGATATGGAAGTGATTTTGTTACTAGCAGCCAGGATTATGCAACGACGAGTTCGATAAGAAACCTTACTGATCCACCCTCTCGAATTATTCTTCCCGTAATTTTCCTTGTTCCTTAAGAAATTAAACACGAGACACGTTGATGGATCAATTTTCCTCCCAATTTTTCGATATCCCAAGCCTTGTTCCCGAAATGCTTCAATCTTGTCCAGGCAATTCAACGGCAGTAAGTCTTCACCCGGACCCATACCGGAAATGGTAATTTATTCCGCCAAATGACCAAAAAATGTTACTAAACTTAATCAGCGGGCATTTATAATAAATATGTAATAAATATGCAATTATATTTTACCCGACATTTGATCCAAGCTTTTAAAAATCGTATACTACCGGTAATGTTCTTAAAGTTTTGCAATGCACGAAAAACCATAAAAGGTGTAGCGCGGGCTAATTTTACCTTAAATTCTTTGTTTTTCATTTTGAATATGATTTTTTCGGGAGAGGTTTTCGGTAGTCGGTTTTAGTTTACAGAAAAATTCGTTTGCAGATTCAAAATCTCGAAATTTAGGGGTGTTCTTAAAGATATGCGATGCAGTTTAATATCATAGACCTACTAAAAGAAAGTACAGTGTGGTGCTAGACGCGACGGCAGAGCTTGTAGCAGAAAAAAGCAGGAGAAATTAGTGGATCATAAATTACGTCGGGTTTAACAACAAGAGAGAAAGGGAAAAAACAAGTGTGGAATTAAACTTGTTACTTTGGCTGGAGTGAAAGTATAGTTTATCGAGAAAACGAAAGTTTAGGAAGATGAATGGACTAGAGAGTACAGAGGTGTAGGCGTGTAACCTCTCATGTAATAAAATGCATTAAAAATAGGTACACAGTACATACAACTACTTTCCTCTACATTCTGGTAGTTCTTCTGTTATGGTTAAAATTAAATGATTAAATTAACTTTGGTAATGGATCGTCATTTTGTGCAAAGTGACTTTGAAGGGGAGAAAACCAGCAGGAAACCCATCTGCGTCCCTTTAAACTGTGTGCGAGAGCTGAGCACTGAACACCACCAGTACTCTCTGATATGGCGTCCATTATTCACGAGGACGACGACAAAAGACGACGGCAATGGCAATGAGGCAACGACCGCCACTCTAAATTTTATGTGGTGTTTTGTCTAAATGTATCTGACTGACATTAGAAATGAAGAGGACATTTTGCCTACGTGAGGCTGAGAGACCAAAAGCGCATTTGGATTTTCGTGGTCGTTTGTCTGATGTGAGTGATCTATGAAAATGACTCTGTCCGAGCCAGTTGCGGTGACAAATGTTCATGTTTTCACCACACATTAATGGACAATTATTATTATGCATTAAGGAATTACGTCACACAATTAGGAAATTTTGTACACGTCACAATATTGACCTTTTCTTTTATGTGGAAGGAAAATAAAGGGCAAAGTAATAATAATATAAGTAGTATTGGAACATGATTTACAATGATGGCATTTTTGTAAAAAAAGGTTGTGCTCTATTACAAAGTTATTGTCTTTTCAAAGAAGACAATGACAACAATATTTATATAAATATATAAGTTACGGCGACTTTCGCCACTTTACTTTGTTTATTTGGTAAATTGAGTTCCACCCTGTTTCCTTCTTCTTCATTGTTTATCTATTAGCTTGTGGCGGCAGACTGCTCCCTTTAATAAACTTTATTTCCTCTTCCACTTAACTTGCTGCGGTTTCTAATAGTTTCAGACCACCAAAATATCCTGATACTTGTACTATTTCGCTAACAATACAAGAAGCATAATATGACTCACTGCACAAGTCACAACAATCGGTGTGTGGGCATGGGCATATATTGTAGGTAAGCGCCAGTGTGCATGTCTATAGCTGTGTGCAAAAGGAATTCACGATGGAGATACTGCCATGATATAAAATGCCATGTGTGCTAGATGATATAGTAGCCCTGCTGGTAAATTAATTGAAAAGACCAACGTGTTTATTGACGTAACGAGGCAAGAAGGAAAAGTTGCCTTGTCTCTCACTCTCAAGTTTGCTTTTCATTATTATAATACACATAATATATATTATTATGATAACAAGGAACGTAAGAAAAGCCGAGGGTGGAGGCGTTGATGATGACGATGAAAGCTGTGAAAGTAGTACTTTTTAGTATAGCAGAATGCCTGTTCATCACCCAACAAAACTTTCTCCATTGAGTAGAGAAAAAGAATTCATGTGCCCATCATTTTCATATCATTTTGACCTTTAAACTCTGCCAAGCATAAAATTAGCAATGGGAGATGAATCATTTCCTTTTCTGGGCAACACCACACACCTAATTGGTCGACTCTATAGAGAGAGTTATCATGATGCTGAATAAATAAATAAATAATTGATGAAATACTCGGAAATATATGCATAATATATTATTTCAGTTTTCTTTTGATGAAACCGTCGATGCACACTCAAAATAACAAAGTTCAACACGAGTCAAGGTTGCCTTTTCCTGTCAAGGCATACACCGCCTTCATATTATTCTCAATACAACCTGCTGTGTCTGTGTAAAATAACCAATCTTGTAAATCTCCTTTTCTCAAACTTTGATTTTTACAAACAAAACTTTCAGAAGGCCTCCCCACTGGACGTAAAATGTCAAGATAATATAAATACAAAAACTCTACTTTACTTACATTTCATGATCATGAGATGATGCTTGGTGGTAGCAGCCGTGTTTCTACAAAATCGATTCTACTTTAGTAAAGTTATTACGATGAACAAGTAGAGAGCAATGGCGAAGGGAGTGTACTCACAAATGTGTACAAATTTGCAGAAGAGATGCTTTGGCATTTTGTCAGTGCCAAAACAGACAAAATGCTTTTCATCCAAGACGTTATGAGGATATATATTAGATCAATGAAGGATTATAAAAGCTAAAAGTACTAAAAGCAGTAGCCTCAGGTCACAAAATAAAGAAAAAATGTTGTAATCTTTTTGCGCCTTGTTTCCCCCTCCTACTCGATAATTCCTCCATTCTACTATACCATCATCTGTGATATATATTTTTTATTGTCAGGATGACAAACAGCCTGTTTTTTACCCGTCTTTCACTAGAAAGCCTGAAGGAAGGATCTTGCAATCATTTCGATTACTTAACGCGGACCTGAAAACTTTTCTCCTTTTCTTCCTTTTAGAATGCCCTTCAAACTTAATTGTTCCCTTATATATATTCAGCTTTTCCCAGCAGTACGTACGTGAAAAAGATTGCAGAACCAGTGAAAAACGAACAAGGCGGAAAATATCAAGAGTTAATGGAGAACACGTTTGTGTATCTGTACTGCCCATATAACACAGTACTTCGTTGTTGATGTCGTAGGCGATATGTGTCAAATTAAAAGGATTCGGGTTGAAAAGTTTTGTGAAGAGTGAAATGTATTTGAGATGATGAAGACTATGCATGTCTTTCTGTTGAAAAGATACTACGTTTCTATTGCTTATTGCCATCTCTCGCTAGTTTGTAGTAGTGTGTACTATTTATTCATGATATGTCAGCAACGACAGTGATCAGAATCACGTCAAGTGTGAAAATCTATCCACCATCACCTCTAGATTTGTAGTTGTAGCTGTAGTAGTACTTGTAAGGACGAAACTTTCAATAATAATACATAACATCGTGTATGTGGTAGTAGTGTAGTAGATAGATAACAATATATGATTTTTTTGCTGATGTATAAAAACGTCCATGTCGAGTCAACACACATACTTTCCCAAACTCTTTATGCCAGCCAACAGCCCACAACAACGAGAGAAAATTCACTTTTTTTCGATAGTGAAGGAAAACTCGTCGACATCATCGTTAAAATTTATATGCATACGACACACACATGTGACACACACACAATCATATCATCTTCAGGTTCTCAACTCAAGTATTAACTTTGCTCCTTTCTTCCGCCTCCACTACATCTTTTCAGCACAACACCACATACATCACTGGTTTACTGGATACGGTATTATGCTTGTATGATCAAAATGATTTTCTTTTTCTAGAGAGAGGGTGAGAGGCGGATAATATTCCCTTGGAAGGAGAGAAGACACACACAAGTAAACTCTATCTCTCTGTAGCCAAATAGAATATCTTGAAGATGATGATGATTATCTTGATGATATTATTACGGTAGGGAAATTTAAAGAGAGTATACAACAAGATACTGAAAATGATGAGATGCAACATGGTAATCCGAATCTGTTGGGAGAAATGCTTACCGTTAGAGAAAAACAAGGAAGATCAGAAAGTCAGAAAGTTTTTAGATCTTTAAATCTAGGTTGCTCATATTCTCTGTCCGTAAGTCTCTGATGAAAATATTGACCATGCATGAAATTAAATGAAATTTGAAAAAGACGATTGAACACAAGAGATTGAAAGAGTTGACATTGTACACCAGAAATCTTTTACCGAAAGAAATTGGACTAAAGTTTTCATTTGGGAGAAACACGGAAACGAGTTTTTCATAACCAAAAAAGCTTTTGATGATAATGATGAATGATTGCGCTGACATAATATGATGATCCTGATGGGAAAACCGACAAAGCATAAAAAGGAACAAACAAAACAGACGAAATATGATCTGTAGAGGGTTACATGAACAGATAGAAAAAATAACGATATATTCGTCAAAACCAAACCACGGGTATGTCATACGGGTAAGGTAGGTCAGGTCATTATCCTTCTTACAAAACACACACAGTTGCGGTTAGTTTGATGGTGTCTCTCTCTCTTCTTTTGATGATACTTAATTCACGTGGAGAAAAAATAGAAAATAAAATAGGGAATAAACAAGTTCATCAAAGAATTGACGGATGAAGATGACTTGACTGCTCAATTAGACAAACTTTTTTCTTTCATGTTTTTCTCATTTCTTCAAATTCATTATTGTCAGTTTCGGCGCACCTTTGACATATGTAACTCCTTTTATGTACAGAAATAACAACCAGAAAGATAAAGTCAAGTACATATACGTACATACAATTAGAGAGAGAGAGAGAGAGAGAGAGAGAGAGAGAGAGTTGACGTTTACTTACGCACAAAGCAGTCAGTCTTGATTCTTGAAAAAGGAAAATCCTTCAAAATGGATAATGAACTTGTCACCTTGTTTGTCATTTTGTCAGAAATAATTGTGCAAATACTCTCTACACTCACAGCTGACTGAAAAGATTGTAAAGGTCATCTTTAAAATTAGTTTCACTTTCTCCTCCGCGTTTGGCAACCGAATTAAAATAAATTGACAAAAATGTAGAAATCCCTATTGACGACATCTAATGTGATATAATTATACTTCATATGATAACAAAAGATTTTTTCTAGTTGCCTAAAGAAACTATTTGTAATCGGAATATACAATGGATAGTAATAATGTAATAGGCTATTATTATTATTGAAAATGTTGAGCTTGTAAGCAGCAGGAATGTAATTTGCTGGTGATGATTCTTTTATCCTTTCAACTTTATGTAACTTTTATTGCTCAACTTTTTGAAGCTGAAAATGAAAATAAACTGGTTACACAAAGAAGAAAAACGAAAAAGAAATAAGCAAGCAGGCAGACAAGTCAAGTGAAGATAAAAAAAGTCAGTTGTATATAACCTTTCATTTCTTTTTTACCTCCCAAAAATGAAAAAGGAGTGGAAGCATATAGGATAATATAGATTGTCTAAAGATATAAATGACTGAGTCAAGTTAACTCTAGCATGAACTGGTTCACTTAAAAAGGTACATTATTATTATTATCTATCATCACATAAGTCTATGGTTGTTGTTTCCAGTGGTATACTCGAGTGGACTCCTGCCTGCCTACTAAAAAGGGGCAATCACTAAACTTGCTATGCATTATATGCCATAGATGCCTCCTCGTCTTGAAAAAATATGAATGATGCCAGGGAAAAGTAGAACAAAAAACTTTCTTTTTTATAGTCACAAGGATAACTAACGAGCTTGAACCATTTTCCAACAGTAGCAGTCCTCCTCCACTCCGCCACCGCCATACATATCATCCAACTGTCCACTTTTTTCTGTATGCTTCTTCCACCGCTGCTGCTACATATTATTATACTTTTTTCCATTTCTCTCTCCATCCAGTGACGACGTCACTAGACTAAACGACTCCGCGAAAAATACATTTTTTCGTAAAAAGGAATGAAACGCCTAGTTGAACAAAAAAGCATGAAAATAACAGAGAGGGATAATAAAGTGTAGTGGATAGATAACAATAATATTATCTTCATGCATGCCTGGCTGCATGCATGCAGCACGTTTCTTCTTGTTCTTCTCTCCTCTTATTTCTTCAATAATCTCCTCTTATTTCTGGATCACTTTTCTTTCTCTGCTCACGCGGTCCTTAAGCCATGTCATCATGATCATCATCCTACAAGTACTACGACATGCATGTATAGTCATAAAAATAGTCGTATTATTAGGCACATGAACAATGAGCAGAGCAGCATGCCGTCGTCGTCGGACAGATCGGTACGTTGTATTAGTAGCAGAATAGCGTAGTCGTAATTGATGCACAGTTTTATGATGCGACTTATTCACACACAAAAAATTCTCTATATAAAATTATACGATTAAATAGAAATATTTTTCTCGTGTCTGGCTGCTGCGCGCGTCGGCTCGCGTATTCCCTCTTACCTCTCTTTTTTGACTGTTGCTCTTTTTTATTATTATTCAACTACGAGCAAAGAGAAAAAGAGAAAGAGGGAGAAAGTTGCGTGCTCTTTTCTCTTTTGACGCTCTATTAAAAAAAGCACGGAGATACAAAACAAAAGTTTTTTGATATACGAACATAGAAAAAATTCGCATAATATTAAATATATGGCAGTAGAAAGAGAGAAAATAGATTATGGCTTATTATAAATAAAAAAGGAAAAAATAGAGTAATTGGATATGCTTATTTCTCTTTTTTTCTATTCCCTCTATGTCAACCTATCTCACCCGAAATTTTTTTCTCCCTAACTCTAATTCAAAGCAATTTTTGCCTCTCCTTGTTCCTTTCCACTTGTTTGGCGAGAATGATTTTCCAACAAAACAAAAGAGCCTGTCATATTTTATTTTATCAATACGATGCATATGAAAAGAAAATATGTCAAGTGTACGTAGTGTATAGAGGATTGTTATATTATTAGAGTAGTGATATGTGTGGTAGGGCTATCGAAAATAGCTGTGTGAATGCCTATGATGTTTAATAGGGGAACAAACACAAAGAGACAAGTGATTGCGACATGACACAACATATAATGGAGTGGAATATAATGTATTATTATACATGATACATACATAAATACTACACTACAGCTATTTTTGTACTTTCCAGAAAAGTAAAAGAAAAAAATGAGCATACGACAATGATGTATATTGTATTGTTATTGTCACTTGAGACCTAGAGAAGAGACCTATGTATATAATCAAATGAAAACAACAAGAACACTTGGCCATCATGGTCCTTTGTTGGTATACTTGCTTTCCAGAAAACTCGAGACAACTTGAGTTTTCTTCTTCTTATCCTGTTATTGTTCTTTTGTCTTCAGAATTAAGAATCTAATTTAAATTGTTTCCATTTTAACAGGATGCCTAGAGGCAAGGTATTTTGAATGTTCTTGCAAAAATCGTCTAGGTGGTAGAGGCACAACAGAAGGTTGGTGTGTAACGAATTGTGTTTCTTGTTTTTGTCTCAACGGACCACTATATTTCTATTTCTCTGCCTAAATATTTATAATAACTATTCCGGGAGAAAAAATATGATAGTTTTTCATTACATTTTTATGAATAGCTAGAATCATGATGATGACGAAGAGGAAATAATAAAGTAGTACGTACAGTATATAGTTGGTAGGTGGCATAGAAAGCAGCAGCAGCAATACACCCTCCTGGACATTTTTTGATTACTTGTCTTAATATCCTTCATAAATATATGTTTTTTTTGGAAAAAGGCTCTGTCCCATAATACTTTATCATTTTCAACGAGCATGTTGGGAGCAGGGAAAAGAAAAATGAAAGCGTGATGACGTCGAGTAGACTTGAAGTTGTAGTGGAAGGAAGGAAGGAAAGAACAAGCAAGAAAAGTGCTGTTTTTTCTTTAAGGTTATCCCTCAAGTATGTATTCTGTATGTAACCTGCACTGTTATACAGCAAAGCACACACACAGAATGCCTTATATGCATTCCTTTGGTTCATTCACTACTTTTTCGTTTGCTCTCATAGAAAAAAGTCGATTCATTTCATTGAGAAAAGGGTACTACTGTTGTTGCAGTGATATCAAAAAGGTGGTATCGTGTTCTCTGGTTCAAAGTACCACAGAACATGCATTCCTTTTGGTGGCGTCCCTGTTCGCACAGAAGCAGAACCATTTAGGAAAAAGGCAGGAGCCTCTCTGCTTTTCATTTCCCCAAGTCTTCTTGCTACACCACTTATTATACATGAGAGCAACCTTCTTTCCTCCCATTATCTCCCTTAACTTATAATTATATACATTATTATGTTTCTCATTGTTGTAAAGTTTATATGAATACAACGGGACAATTTGGGTGTGTGTGTGGTATGGTGTGCCCAATTTTATGAATGTAATGGGGTTACCTATACACACTACGCTACTCACATTCTTAACACATCAAATCCCTTTTTCCCTTTGGCTGACTGAGCCGTGAATGGAAAATTGTTGAATGGGACAGGTGTTGCTTGCACTCTTCTCTGGCTATACTATTATGTTTCTGCTTTTCCTCTCTGGTGTGCATATTGTAGTGCACTTATGTGTACAAACCTTGTACTCTTTGCCCATTTTCTTCAAGGTGGTACCATGTCACGGTTTATTCGCTTAAAAGAGAAAGCAGAGAGGCACACTAAAGATCTGGTAGGTGGACACTGAAGGAAAGCACTGCTGACAACGTATGAATGAATGAATGTCCCATCTTTTCTCATACTTTTCTCTCATCTCTTTTAGTATCCCTTTCATCTTGTTCAGCTTTTTTCGGTTGAAATGTGGGGTGGTGATGGTGGTGTAATGGGAACAGCGTAGTAGTAGCACGAGAGAGAGATGATACCGTACCGCCGCCACCCACACACGCCTTTAACATGATGATGGACTCCAGACTAGAAAACGAGTTTCTGTCGCCAACAAAACTTACATACTTGCTTTTTACTGCACACACATATGCAATAAGGGTAATTCTTACGATTATTATTACCCTAGTGTTCGTACAACATTTTCTATTATCATCACCCTTTACATATATGTACATATGGCAGTGCGCATATATTCCTACAATTTAACTTTCTTCTCGAATGAGCAATTTTCTTCCCTCTCTCTCTATTGTATGATGTGGTGAAGTGGTTGAAACTAACAAGGAAACAGGCAACCTTACAGCATCATCTCTCACAACTAACTTGTTGGTTATTCTATCTCTCTCTAATTCTCTTCTAAACGCTGACAAGACACAAAAATCATTGTAAAAATACAACTAGAGTAAAATGTGACTGTCGTGCATGATAGTGTTGTTACTTGACTTTCGACCAAGATAAGAGAAGACGTAGTCATCAGTTTACTAAATATATTTCGCGTCTGTTTCGGCGCTGCTCTATGCACTTTTTATCTAGATGCTCTATTTTCACGTTTTGAAAGATAAGACGAAAAAACTAGCAAGCTAACTACATACTTAATGCAGAATCCTGTGCAGTTAAAATAAACAGGAATTGGTTCCAACTTTCTTGTCAAGCCCACATTTTTCTTTGAGATGAACGGGGAAAGGACCCCAATTATTGGAGGAGCCAGTCTGTATTTGATTTACAATCAGGAATGATTAGCATTATGATGACGATGATTGTGCACTGTGTAGTGGTTAGATGGAATGCATTGCTACACAAACTACGGATTCGTGTAATTACATCATCATATTCCCTCTTCTCCGCTGACACGGTTATGCACCATACCTTGATTACATACATTTTGCAAGCTACTGGTTTATAATAAAAACAGTAGCACGACGACCAGGAAAGAATGCACGATGATGTGAGAGGGAATTCAATTACGGTTAATTGCTTCATGCCTTTCTCCCATCAAAAAAGGAATTGCTGGTATTTGAGTCACCGCCGCCGTGTAAGATGGAAAAAAGAAGACAAAAGTAGCAGCGTATGTATACCTATATTGATGATACATATATGTGTTGGCCAACTTTGTTAAATGAGTCTCTTTATCCATTTTTACTCACCACCTACAACATACGCTTTGTCCTTCATGATTCATTCATCCATTTGCGTAGTAGAGCTACAGATATATCCTCCCCCTCAACAACACCACTTTTTTAGTAGTCGTTGCATTGCCCACACTAGTTACTTTGTTGGGAAGAAAAAGGGACAAAACTCTTTTCTAAGAGCCAGAAACCTCATTACTTTTATTGCATCCCTTTTGCCTTGCTCCTTCTTCCCGTTGCCACTTCCTGCCGAAAAATTCTTCGTCGTTGCTCCCGCTCGCTTCACAGTACAAACTATACAAAAGGCTTAAAAAGATTGCCTGAAATTCATCAAACGCTTTTAATGTCACAATCCACCATCCTTTCGCCTCAACAGTTGTAGTAAGCGCAACTACTGATTCTGAATGAGATAATGGATTAGGTGGCAAAAATATTTTCAGATGATGTGTACCAAGTAATCAGAGCAGCGTGAAGGAAAATGTTTTTCGTTCTCGATCATCGGCTTTTTCACTCTGTTTTGATATGTGTATTTGTGTCTAACTACATAATAATAGAGGCTGAGAATCAAGTATAGTGGATATTTTTATTTTGGATAGTGGATTTTTATAGTGGATAGAAAACGACGTTTTAGGTAAATTGCATCGACGAAACCTGAACCAACCAAGTTCAAAACCACCAACTTTTTCTACGTGCTGCATGAAAAATAGGTATATAAACTGATAGAGCTATCGCATACATTGTACGTACATAGCTTGAACCTCTTTGTTCGTGAATTTCTAATGCAATATGCATATAAGGCTGATTGACTCACATTCTCTACTTTCTATCTTGTGAAGAGGTACTACTACACACACAATAGCCAAATCACATGATGAGAGCCCGAGAAATGAATACATTTTCCTTTTTTGTGTGTACTCAAGGGAATCTTTTATGAATGGAAATGGATTCAGAAACGCCGAACGGTATGCCCTATGCTCCTGCATATTCTTCTCATGTTCCCTACTCTCTCAACTCCTCTACCACTTCTTCTCTATTGCTGCTGATAGAAAGGAGATGGAGCAAAGTCCCTGGGATTTTTTTCACTTCATGCATCTCAATCCTGAAATCCATGTTGATGACTTTGCTGATGTTTTTACATGTGTTCCAAGTTCCCCTCTCTTTCTCTCTAGTAAGAAGTAGTACAACTCTATTACCATTTTACTACTTTCTACTACCATCACCACTAGTTTTCTTTCTCCGTAGTACTCTTCTACAATAACAACAACAGCGGGCCAGACACAGCAGTAGGCTTCATCTTCTTCCTTTCTCTTTCTCCCCCTACTTTTCCTTAACAGCAATGAAAAAAGTGGTGGCGGGGGAGATGCCTACAAGAGAGAAAAGTGAAAGAAGAAGACGAGTTTTGTGTAGTGACGTCATGGATAGTTGGCACTTTGCCAACCGGACATCCCGGCGCCCCGGGATCCCAAAAATACCCGAAAATAACTGCTACTCTTTCCATTGTACACACAGAGTAGAAACAGAGTATATATGGTAGACAGATAGGTAGTAAAAAGGATATTTTGTATAGTCCCATGTTTTCGTTCCTTCGTTTTTCTTGCACCAAGGAAGAAAACCTGAATGAATTCGATATGTTTGTGTGTGCAGGAGACGACGAAGACAACGAAGACGATCATGATGCTGATGATGGGATGCTTTTACTTCATCTCTATTTCTCCCTCACATTTTTTTTGGCCACAGTCACTTGGCCCATTATCAAAACTTGGAGACGATACGCGAGTGAACCAGATATTGACGATGTATGGAACACAAGAACAAGTGTATGGAATAAGTAGAGATGGATGGAGATAGACGAACAAAGATGATGTTACTCGTCCTGTTGTAATGATATTCCTTCCCCAGTACTACTAGTAGTTCAGTTCAAGTTGAATCCCTTTCTCTTACCAGTTTTACCATAAGAAAAAGAGCAACAACATCATCATCGTCGACATCATCGTCATCGCAATCACATGCAGGGTTATGAGCGCGTGGGTGGAGATGAAGAACCACTATGAAAATGTGTACGTATATGTTTATACAAGTTTTAGGGATGTGATGCTTCTTACTACAATATGTATTATTATCATCATCATTATCATTACCACATGCAACATTATAACATTTCAGCTCATTGTCAGTCAGTGATGGTGTGGTACCAGTACCAATAATAATAATGCTGCCTTTGCAACGTACGCCTTTTCTATGCAAATGGGAGGAAATGCAAACGTTTTCATATCTCCACACTTTTGCCATCATGGTGTCTCAATCACTTAAAATGAGTGAAGGAAGATAAAATCAAATCAGAAATGGAAATTAATGCGAACACATTCACAGTCAAAATCTCTCCATGCCTACATGTCTATCTATATATAGCCATGGTGTAAATCTGAATCTATGTACACTACTGCTAACAACCAAACGGGACGACTCTTGAAAAATTATTTATTTATTTTCTCCCAATTTAGACCCGATTCTGAAACCGAAATTTCGCTTCGATAAACATACACTCTACTGGAAATAAATACTATACACTACCTACTACTACTCCTATATGAGAAACTTGTAAGCTTTTATTCATGACTTTTCCTTTTTCCACTCTTTTCCCACAAAAGAAACTTGGTTTCTCGCTGCTAAAAATAGCAGAGTTCTAAAATAACTCTGTTGGAAGTGTACTAAAAAGGGATAACTTGACCAGCATCTCAATGAGGAGAAAAAAGAGATTCTATACATTTTCCTCTTTACCTCTCCTCGTCTCTGTATTAAAAGGAATAAGGAAGAGTAATCTATTTGGTAGGACGTGTTGTGCTGCGCTAAAGAGCGAACAACTAGCAGCACACACACAAGCACAAGTTGTTTGTTAAAGAACGGGATAATAAAAAGTTGGATATGGATGGACTGGCCTGGAAGGGGAACAAGATATCGGATCTCTTTGTTTAGAGAGATGAAAGTATGAAAGGTGAGATAGAAGTAGAGAAGAAGACAGTATTGAGTTCACCACGTAAAAAGGATACAACCATCGGCTTACATGAATGGCACATACAGAGCGGCGGGTCTTCAGCAGAATTATAAGTGTTTTACTTTATAAGACAATTTAAGAAACTTGAGCAGGTACTCCCTAAATCGTCATGTAGGTATATTCCTGTCTTTACCATCAAAACTTTCTTCACATTGTGAGCAAACCATTTTATTATTGTAATCAAGTGGAGGGATGGCTGCTATATCTATATACATATATGGTTTGTACAGTGTCAAGGCGAAATACAAAGCATACAAAAAATAAATCACTCAATTCCAGCTCATCCCATTCAGCAGCTATCTAGAGTGAGCTTAAGTGAGTACCACTTTTGATTTTGAAATTAATCCTTAAACTACTTTTGTCAATTATTTATAAATTGAAAGTTTAGTTAATAATCCCAGTAAGAGCGGATGCTAATGTGTGAGACTATTCGCATTTTACCTAAAACAATCCTTGAAGATGTCATGTACCTATGTATCCTTTCTTATGAATCTTTTAATTTTATGACGTCAGTCACTTTCCTTAACTTTTCCTGGCTTGATCTTGTTAAGCAACTTTAAAAGGGTGAGAATAATCTAATTTTCCATCAAACTCCTACGAACCAGAAGCGAACGAACGAAAGATTCAATGTACGTCACTATAAATACTTGTCGTATGTATAGCAAAAAAGATTTTTTAAAGAATTCTAACCTTTTCAATATTCATGTTCTTTAATAATTGAATATTTTTAGAGTACCGATTCTTCCTCAATAGCTTTCCTAATTAACCTTCTATTACCTACATTCTATTTGTACATACATGCATCGTCTGCTCTTTCCACATAAAATAACAAGCCCTTTTACATGCATTTAGTGGTTGATTTCTAAAACTCAACATGTCGCAAAAACTAGTTAGGTATCTAATTTGTACACCCAATGGCTCAAATCAAAGTTGATTAATTAATTTTGCCATTACCGAAAAGATCTGATTAACTTTCGTAAGTAACCTTTCCATTGACTGATTCTTTCAACACAGAAAACAACTTCGGATTGAGCAACAGAAAATTTTATTTTAAATTTTATTAATCAACCAAAATTTTATTTTAAAAATTTAACAAAATCTAATTCAAATAGATAACAAATAAAATACAATAAAAATGGGTCAACGCGTCTCATTTTTCTTTATTCCAATTTATAGTATACATAGGTATATATACTTATAGTGTAAACGAAAGTTATGGCCTCTTTCCAATCAGTACACTTTCATCGCCATCGTCATGGACAAACTAAACACAGAATAATCAATGATCACCAAACACACATCAACGTGTAGGAATTGCGTCGGTGACAGGAAAGTAAAAAGGATTTCGTGTTTGCTGCCGCTAATCTGTATCACGTGCGTATATGCACACAATGAAAGGTAATTAAATAGATGTATGCATTTGAGAAAAAAATTATGGATATGTTCAATCAATGGAAGCTGGGAGAAAGGAAAAGAAGGTTATGACGTAAAAATAAAATGCGATACCCTCATGATACAATAAATAGGCATAAAGTGTAGTGTTCTCTATGCTTGCTTGGTGTTTGAACAAAGGATAAAATTGCTAGACGAGTGTGTGTGTGATTGTTGGCTCAAGACGACAAAGATATAATACAATAGATAGATAGATCTCTGCAAAACACGATGGTGATGGTGGTAGTGGCATCAACAAAACAACACCGTCATCCTAAAGACACGTATCTATCATTTGCTTTCCATTAGAGGAAAATAGTATCTCCAATAATATGTTTGGCCTCGAGTACCTCAGCAGTTGAGCTGGATGATGATGGTGATGACGAAATCAGGTGACTCCTTTCCCTTTTCACTTCACAGGAAAGAAAGTGATCGAATGGGGAGATCGTGACATTTGCCAATCTTTTTGGCTTATAATGTGTACATAAACTAGAGAGCTCTCTATCCACAATATTATCCTTCACCTAAGTATTTAATATAACGTGTTGTATATCAGGTGCACTATTACTACTTTCATGCTATATAATATGGGATTCCTGCCAATTATTGTTATTATTCCAAAGAGACAAGCTGCACTTGTTTTTGTCAAATTTATCATTTCATTATTATTACGCAGACTACTGAAAAAGATGACAAAATGCCTTCAAGACATTGTATACTTGTAAATATATGATAACTTTGATACATTATGCACAAAATAGTATGACGGAAGAAAAGAAGCAAGCTAGAGAGAAAGAGAGTGCTCAAGGCTGACTCTGGAATTTTCATATATACACAAACAAGCAACGTGAACAAAGCAAAAGCGGAGTGAGAGTGAAACTATGGTACGGTATTATTATGACAAGTCGCGGATCTCTAAAGAAAATAATAATTAATCCAAATGACAAGGACGAGAAAGAGATGGAGTCGTTCTCCTGTGCTCCAGGAGAGAAATTCTCTTGGGAAAATTACGACGCTTTGGCGTGTCGTGCGAGTCGTTGTTGTTGCCAGCTGCCTTTGTTTCTACCACCGCATGTCTATGTGGGTCTAGCACAAGAATCTAGACTTTTCCAGTGAAAGTTGTGCATGTCGTGCATCAGAATAATAATCATAAAATGGAGAAAAAGAGAAACTGTCCTTTCCAAAAGCTGGTTACCCTGATGACGAGAAAGAAAGAAATCACTCTGGGAAATCAAGGGTATCATGTATGTCATCATCACCACACGGCGATCATGGCTAACACTCTCGCCAGATTGAAAAGAGTTAGTCTTACGGTCAGACCACACGACTAATCATGCCCCACCTCTTTTCCACGGCACACTTGACCAAGCATATTATTATTCCACCAGAAAATGGAAACGAGACAAAAGTTGTCATAAAAAGTTGTTACAAATAAATGTTAAAAATTAAGGGCACAATCACAAAACATTCAAGCGTATGTGTTACTTTGCCCAGTTGTATTAACCCGCCTACTATTTGTACACTAGCTTCAAATTTATTTAAGTTTTTTATTCTTGCTCTCTACTTTGACAAGCTATAAACCTTGACACAGATCATTTCTCTGTGGATGGCTCAACTGGTGATCAAGTGCGCCGCAATTCGATTACCACCGTGCTGATTAGGAGCAGTACATTAAAATTTACATGCAGAGAATATCTATAAAACTTGATTGAAATCTTTTTATTGGTCAGATTGAAGGTTGGGCAGATAATATACAGTTTTAAAGAAAAATGACAAAAAACGTGCTTAGGAAAAGTTGCTTTCGGCTCAATCACTGTATCCTCCGTCGACCTACACACAGGCAACACCTACATTATTGCCAGCTATAACTACTTTTCTACTTACTTTATTATCTGACTTACATAGGCTGATAAGAGATTTTTTTCTTATTCTTTTTACCAACGCACGGTTCTCCTCCTACTCTATTTTATGTGACTGTGTGACCAGCCATACAAACACGGAATAAGGAGCATACGACTTGTAAAACGTATACCTATGTAGGTAGCATGTATGCATCTATGTATGGAAAGAAAGGCTTGAACAAGTGTCACGGAAGAGTGGACAGAGCGTGAAATTGATTTCATTTTTCATGGTGCTCATCCCCTTCTAGCAAGAAAATCATATTCTTATTCACTCGCAATCCCTTTCTTTCTCTCTCCCTCCGTCGTCGTTGCAATCTAAAAAGTAAAGTCGTTCTTTTGTGTTTTCAGCTTTTCAAGCGTGTCTTATACGAGCCTTTGTAAGAAACATACTTTACTACTGCTGTTGCTCCTGCCACACTACATTATGCACTAATGTGACCTGGTACCTGAGGCTAGTCAAGAAAAAACATTGCAAACATACATACACACAGCCAGAGCACGTATGCATACTAAAAAGAAAAGAGTGAGAAAAGTTAAGCTAATTTGTAAGACAGACAGGATGATGATGAGGATGACGTAAAAAGCTTCTGGGTTGTATTATAAGCTTTCAAATAGTGAAAGGACTTTCTTTATTGGGCAATACTATAGCAGGACAGAGGTACAAAAGAGAGAAACTGAAACATGAGTTTGCCTCATGACCGTCCTGCTCCTCCTCTATTTTTAGTAACTTTTCGTCTCTGATTATCGTTGTAGTTGTAACAAGTATTCACTCTACTCCACACTAGTATACAAACTTGAAAAATACATTCATGCTGCTCATCATTCATCACAATGGTGCTGATGGTGAGAGGGAGCACTCATTTGCATAAGAAAACCTTGTTGAATTTCTATAACTATGCAGCACTGCTACTGACTAGTTGTATCCAGATTTGCGGTAGTTGCAGAGTATATTATTGTGCATTCTCATGCCAATTGTCAACATCATTCAGAGTGTATGCACATATACTTGTGCGTCTGGTCTAGTAGCAGAGTAAAACTTGCATAATGTATTATACTGTGCTTGAGTTATCCATAGGGACCGTTCAGGAATCATGTTTGCGCTTCTCCACCATCATTCCTCGCCAGTGAGAAGGTAAGCGTGGGTGGATAATGGAGCGAAAAAATTAATCAGTAAAGTATGAAAATTCCCATGGACAGATGAGCAAGCTCCAATTCCAGCTTGTTGAACATGGACAATGAAAAGGAAAAATAAATGAGTCCATGAATACCAACACAACATAAACTTTTCATTTGACTACAAAAAGGGATAGAGAGAAACATCAAACAGCTAGTCGTTGAGTGTCCTTCTCTTGATCCAGTAGTAAAATAAAAGGGCTACTTGGCCTCTACTCTCTTCCAGCCTTCTCCTTCCATTATCAGAAGGGCTGTGTATAACAATAAAATGGCAACAAAACAAGATGGAAAAGCAGAGTGAAACCATGTTAACTTTTTACAGTGCCACCGCAAAAGTACCACCACCACGAGTGATGCTGCTACGACTGCTATCACTCTTTCAGAACCTGCCAGCACCACCAATACCACAACTGATGAAGGGAACAACTTTCCCAATGACGTAAATTCCAGACCAGAGTTTATGTTGAAACAAAATGGGAGAAGGCTTGTTACACTCCCTCCCCAAACTGTACAAAGTACAAACTATTATACCTACCTATATTCATTATATTTTATATACATTCGTACACATATCCACATTTAGCAAAAAATTGTATAAACGCAATCCTACAATTTGCTAGTTTGTGGTCTAAGTAGTCAAGCGGTATATTTTAAACCTTTTCTTTTCTATTTGCACAACTGACTGCTGGGATGGAGGCGGGCAAGCATTAGCGGGGGAATAAATAGATTGACAAGACGGAAGTACGTATCCAACTATGTATTAATAACCGTTGTAAAGGTGTAATGAAGGATCGCAGGGTGGTGTTGAATTGATTTTTTTGCTTCTTTACTTCACTATACATACTGTAGACTTTAAATTTTTAGTGGTGGTGGGATAATTGTGCAATGATTATGCACTATTTCGTAAAGATAATCGAGTATTTCGTAATGGTGGTGGTTTACGAAAATTAAAATCGAAATACTCGGAAACAGTTTCGAATTTTCAAAATCGGTTTTCAGGTTGTTATTTCTGATCGAAAATAGAGTATAAGACATGTGCTTTATGCATATGCTCCACTTTGAATTTTTTAAATCGTAACGGTCACTAACGGTTGCCGTTGACCTATGACCTCCATCATCGAACTTGACCGAGCTATGGTGATGGGCTATCGTTTGGTGAAAACCCGTTTTGAAAATTCGAAGTGGTTCTTGAGATATCGTGTACGCGGCCGGACAGAGTGTTTCCATAAAGTATCTGCGATCCTTAATAATCATGTATAGAATGAACAGATACGATTTTGTACTCTTAAATATATTCATATGAGAAAGCAATAACTATCACCATCATAGATTCACATGCTACTTACTACACCTTATTTTTAGCGGCTTGTGATATGCTGCTGATGAAGGTGTTGGTGTTGCTGAACGAAGCACATTACAAATTTGGATCCATTTGATCCTCCCTTGACATGCTGACTTGTGTAGCGTGAAATGAACGGAATCACTGATGGTGGAAACAGAACAAAGTGCAAAATTTTATGCTGCTCCATGTTCTTACTACACAACTACCACAAAAAGTTATGTATTACATGATGTACATATACGGTAATGCTGATACGATTTTACGTGAGTACCTCCCTTTTACCAGTAACATTACAGTATATTACAGAGGAAAAAAGTTTTTTGATAAATAAAAAAGGGTGTACTTATATCTACAATGTATAGAGGTTCAACATAGGTGTCAGATTATTTGCTGATCTTTAATAAAGATATGCGATGTGACACCCCCGCACCTATTATTATTGTGCCCACTGACGCCAGAACATAGATATAACTGCTAACAAGCTTGCTTACTTATGTTTATATTCAAATTTGTCGCACAGAGTTTGAGTACATCACATGGACACTGAATGGAGTTTGTTTGGCAAAGAAATACTACTGGGATGGAGACTATCGTTTTCTTAGAATGAAAGAATATATTATTAAATTTACAACTTTTGCTTCCACTGACCCCTTCCAAACTCCTGCGTGCTTTTTTATATATTCATGGTCAATGCAAACAAAGAGATAACGAATTCAGAAGAAAAATAAGTTTGGAGGCTGCTCAAGCAGAAGGATCAACATCTCCCAGCGAGGAGAATTTGTTAACTTACAAAAAGGAAAGAAAGAGAAAAAAGAGACAGAGATACAAACATTCTTTTTTGCAGACATAATATATAACTCTATTTAAACATCTTTGCTGAAAAAACTCGATTGAAAAAGGTAAAAGAAAGTTTTGATGTAATTTCTATGTTATGATTTGCCATTTCTGAAGGCAATTTCCAATTTCGTTATTTTAATCATTTTCCTATTCTGAAATTCACTTCTCTCTCGTCTTCATCCACCTTGACTTTTTCATATTGCCTCAGGTTTCTTTTCATTCTTTCTTCGGAAAAAAGAATTCTCTGCAAATTCACCCCAGCTTGTTTTCGTAAATGGCACTTGGACTGAAATCCAACTACGAAGTATGCTATATATATTATGCTATGGTGGAATCAGAGAAAAATTGATTGAGCATGGTTTGTTCAGTTACAACTTTAATCTTGCGTTGGTGGTGGTGACTTGCTGAATGAAAAAAGACCAGGGGACTTCGTGAGTATCTGAGACTGACTCAATATGTACTTTCGCCACATCGTATGAAGATATCATGGAGAAGCGATTACAGTCAAACAAATTGCAAAAAATACAAAGCGTTCATTGAATGGCAAAGTTCAAGTGAATTACTCTTCTCCCATAACGACTACCCTGCCCTGTTTTTGGTCCTAGCTCCTTATTCTTTTCTCTCATGTTTCGTTTTTCGTCTCCTTTTTTATGAAATCATCAACAAAATTCGGCAAGTAATTCCTTTCGATTTTCCCTTATTTGAAGAAGTTCCCATTCCTGTTTGAAGTTTTTTCATCCCATACCTAAATGGGTAGTATGAGATATAGACACGGAGCTAAAGTGAAAGGTAACCGCATGCATGATTATATACGATGGTGTGTAGGAGCACACCAGTTGGCACTAACATGAATGATGCATGACCATACTGCTCACGTACGACGAGAGACCACAAAAAAAACGACGCTCAACTGTTAACCAACAATGACATTTTCTATTTCACTTTGAGAGAAAGAGAGTTAATCCATAATCCAACTCCCTCGCATGATTCACATCACGAAGACTAGAATGATGAGGAGGAGGATTGTAAAAAGGATTCAGGGTAGATCTAAACTCTGACATTTATTACAAGGGAAGTATTTTCTGATAAGGCATATTATTATTATTCTACCATTTATTTTATTATTCCAACGCAACGAGAAAATCGTACTAATAATAAAAATGCCAATATTATGTAACAACACAACATAAAATGCTGGAGGCAGAGATCTCCAAGAATTATTGCAAGTCTCGACAGAATATGTTATCAGTTACTGTGTATAAAACATTGCATGTTCATGTTGCACGTTATCAATTCTGTCGCATGGTCATTATCCTCATCAGCACTAAGTAAACAACTCAACATACAAAGGCAAACTATTTAAATACGATGGTTAATGTTTATTATATGGCCATTATAGTAGTAAGTTTGTCATTTCTCAACTTGGACAAAAAAGTTTTTAAATAATCATCCCACCTCCATCACCACCGGAAATGTCAATGTCAGCTTTTATTTAGAGGGGTGATCAACACAGCTGACATAATAAACCGCAGGTCAACTTTCACCCTGACAGTGACACCAGACGCAAGAACCGCATTCTGGAAACCGCAAGTCTATGTAAAACCCGGAAAAACATTGACATCAATTACCACACATTTATGTTCCTCCCCCACACGTATTTTTATGTAGGTGATGCGATCCCATCTAGAAAAGCTCAGTATATATAATGCCCATTATTGCAACTTGTATATCCTTCATTCAATCAAACTTCAAAGAAATCATTTTCCATGTTATTTTAGAACACATATACATATACACAAACATCATCAACACTTCATAATAAGCCAAACATAAACATCAATTTTCCGTACACTCAGAACTCAAATTTCTTTGGTAAATACCAAATCCATCAACATTCCATCACAACTTTATAGTATGTATACTCCTTCACCAGCAACCATTACAATTGTCGTTGTCGTAGAAGCTCTCAAACAAGATTTTTATAATGAGTTTAATGGGACAACATGACTTGTACATTATACCCCGAAAATAATATATCCTAAAACAGCATCCTTGGCAAGTACGTACCGAGGGATAGAAAATCATGGTCACTAACTCTATATATGATTATTGCAAGGAAATCTAAAGAGTACTTCTGAGCACGCTAATCTCTTTTTCAGCACCATAAGAAACGGCAAAAAGAAGTGCAACTGTACAAATTTTCTATATGTGTACCACTACCATTTTTACTTTGTAATTACTATTTAGTACGAGCAAGGGAGAACAGAAGAAAACTTTTCTTATTTTGCTACACACTTTTTTTTCAGAAACTCCGAGAAATTGCGACCACAAAGGGACAACTATTATAGAGACAGGCTGGCAGAAGTAGTGTAATGCCTCTTGATTTTACTCCGTTTACGTCAATGCATTACCGAATGTGCGCAAATAGAAGTTCATGCAAGACAAATTCAAAGTGATCATGTAAAAGTACATGTGTATATGGTAGTAGTCATGCAATCTATTAGTTTTCTCGTTACTCCAGAAAAAATTTACCACGGTCTGCTTATACTTAGTTACTTACTTAAGCCAGGTAAGAAGCAACAAAAACAACAACGGCAATAATATGTAATTACTTTTTACATACGTACAAATGTACCGTAGAGAAAGTGAGTAGAAAAGAGAAGGAGCACATGGGTCAGTCAGCAGTAGTCAGTTTCTCTGTACTTTCTCTGGTGCTATGACAGAGCTCATCGTCGTCATCACCAAGATGACTACACATTATGACAATAACGAAGTGTGACGATCACAAAGTAGCATAAGAAGAAGTTATTTCTTTTCAAGTATTTTCTTTTCATTCCGGGTAGTTTTACTACTTTTGCTACTGCTGCTATTATTGTACAAGTGTTGTGGGTTTTGGTGGGAGCGTGAGAGAAGCACACAGCAACCAGTAGTAGTGATCCTTTGACATTATGCTTCTGCTGCTGCTTCTCCCTTTTTTCTGAGAATAGTCTTTTTGTAAGCAGCGTGCCATATATGTACACAAATGTGTATGTTGTGATATGACTGGCCTCGAAAACGGAGAAAATGACTTTTTAAAAACAAGTAAAACCGGATTGGGTTTTTGTGGCTGGTTCCTACTAGGCTGGTTATGCTTCCCAGTATGAAAAAAAAAGGATTTTCTCCTTTTCTCTCCCATCCGCTTTCACCAGAGTTTTGTGTCCCATTGGGACACATTGTTCTCCTTGTGTACTGGAGCTTTCTCCATTCATTCACTCTCTGTGTAATTCCCTTACTTTATGCCCACCAACACTGGGATCGTTTTGATTGTTATTTAAAAAATGCACATGGTTCATACACACTAACATTCTGCTCAGGCATATGGCATCACTTACTTATATGACTGTTTGTACTACTATGCAGAATAATATGGAATATGGAACGGGGATTTTCCACATTTAAGATAAATATGCACACAAACTGAAGTGGCAATGCCGTGATTTTTTATCTTTTCTAATAAAAACCGCTTTATCGCTTATCCAACATTTTATCCCGCAATGTACCTGCTGAAACATGAACCAGTGGTATGCATACTATACAATTCCCCGTGTAATGGTAAGGATTTTATCGTGCAAGCTGCTGCTGCTCACGTTCCTCTATATTCATTCCCATGGCAATATTCATTTCTCACACAACGAAAAATATATATGGTGCACATAAAAACACGCAATGAATGAGTAAACTGAGTAGTGTGTGAATAAAATTCAAATAGAGAGAAAGAGAGACACTGACACGCACTATACCATGTCATATCATATCACACATCACCATCGTCGTCATCATTTGCGCAATCCATATAGCTGGCAAGTTTATTGAAGGAATGCAATAGAAGGCTAATAAAATGTAGTCTACCACTACTCGAAACTTTATTTGATTACAGAATGAGGAACGGACCCATAAGAACGAATTAACTTTGGCGAATACCATAAAAGGCAGCAATTTACACTTTTGCTCATGTTTCTCTCCTTCCACCCAATTTAGATAGAATTTTACACAAGAAAATTATTATCGCTCGTACATTTCTTTTGACGCAAGAGAAACCAGCAAAGAAAAAAGTGCTTTTTATTGAGTGTCCTATAACGCACTTCTATTATTATTTCATTTTCCTCTGTCCCGCGAAACAATTTTTCAAATCGGTCAAGTAATCATGGAGGTGGGTGGGCGGACAATGAAAAAAGATTAGAGTTATTTTATGCATGATACGAAATGAATGTTTATAAATGGACCACTTGCCCTTGGTCGTGGTTCCTACTTTCTCTTGATTCTCAGAACAAGAAAAGTTTTAAGGTTAAACAGTGCTGGAAGTATTTTGAGAAGATAACACAACATAAATCTGGGATATGTACTCCGACTTTTATTCATGGTCACATTGAAAATTGCTAACACTAGATCGAGCATCATTGTCATCTCACCGCACTCCACGCCTGTTTTTTCTACATACCATAAAACTAGATCTCTGACGACCGAGGGTTTAACCTTTTTCCTTCGCCAAGAGCAAAGGTGATGAGTGATGAAATACAACACCATCTCACCACTACATCATAATTAGGATGCTAGTAAGAATCAACAAGGAGAAAAAGAAAATCTTCTATTTTTTAGTTCCTGTGCAAAATGACATGTCACGAGGCGTGAGCAGGATCACAACAGCAACGAGACGCTCATACGGACGGACGTCCCATTTGTATGTTTTAAAGTCTGACGATGACGGCTTACCCGTGTGACACGGTACTACGGGTTTGTTGAGCAAATAAAACCACAAATCCTGGCAAATCCTCTCTACTCTCCCATTCGTCTTCACAGAAAAGTGAAAAGCGAAATGTAAAAATAGGGTTGATTCTAAGCCAAAAATTGTGTACATTATCAGAACAGAGCATTTTAGAAAATAGAGACCAAACACCCCTACATTCTCTCTTCGTTCCTAATCCTCATTCGTTTTCGTTAAATTTTTGATGAGGATGGATGGATGAATATAATGCCGTCATCCGAAAGCTCGGATATTTTATGCTGCCGTTACTGATGCGAATGAAAAAAGCAAACAAATATATATCTGTACCCCTGTCACTCACTCACTCACATCACAACCACCCTGCTGCCATAATCCTCGTCATCATTTTCATCAAAACTGACGCATTTAGCAAATGGATCACGTAACCCGCAACCAACATTATGTCGTCGCGTACGTACGTGTGTAGAAAGTTAGAATAATAAGTAGACTGCTTTCTCCACAAAACATTAATACATTTGCAACAGGAATTTCACCAGATTTTTTTATTTCTTTCTTTTTTGGTCTAGATTGTCTTTTTACTTTCCCTCAAGCACAATAAATATAAGAAGAAAAAGGGATATAAGGGAGAGTGGTCGTAAACGATCATGAGAAAATATTTTTCTATAAAAACAGAAATTTTCACTATTCTTATAAAAATCAAAAACATGTGTAAATATCCGCACAAAAAATCTGTTTTCACCTGTTGTTTTTTATGTCACCTGAGAAAAAACGGCTCAGAGAAGGAAACAATATACCTACATAACTATATAAAAGCTTGACATTTTTGTTGGCCGCCGCCGAGGAGGAAAATGGGCTCAAGATCAAAGTGTAAAATAACAAGGAGTGACGAGAGAAGTGAGAAGTGGAGTGATATTCACTTCACCCAAGGCTATATATACACGGTACACATTACTAGAATGCCTTTCTCCCTGTGTGGCCATACATGCTCAATAATGCTCGAAAACATTTCCCTTTTATTTGCAAGTGACAAGCCGGCGAAAAGCTCTAGTAAAACTTTTGCAACACAATACCATATTATTGTTCTCATGTACCTACTTTTCCTATTCTAATCCTTACCATCAAGTAGCTGAAATAATGCCGTTATTGCTACCACCATCCTTTTGTCATTTTTACTCCTTTAAACCGACTGAATAAAGCCAGCCACAACAATATTATGTTGTTTGCAAAAAACGATATATTTAGGTATAAATAAAAATACATCCATTGCCAATAACGCAGTTATACTCTATGCCCCCGCAGACTCATTAAGCATTTTTAAGTAAATAATTAATGACAACTCTTGACATTACTGCTATCATCATTACCAACTTGTCCTCCAAAAAGAGGAGAAAATTACTCCAATTTTTTTCTTTGTTCCAAATGTAATGAAACTCATTAACTTTCAACATGATATGAATCATTTACTCTGTAGTTGAAAATTAGCTGCAACACGAAAGAGTTTATTTCATTGTATATAGTTTAGAGCCATGAACAAAAGTGTAATAAACCCCGAAAACACCACATATTTTCTCATATATTTAGCATATATTGCAGCAAAGAAGACTGTCATCAAGCAAGCAAAGTTTATTATTTGTGTGGGGTCATAGTCACAAGAAACAACAGTGCTGGTGGCGGTGTCTACGTCAGCGAAGTACAAGGACTTGGGACAAAAAAATGTGATGTGATATGTGTAGTAGTTGATGAATGTCAACGTATACAAAAATGCCACAATATTTTCTCTCTTTTAAAAAAATGGATTCTTTTTGCGTAATCCCTCCAAATTCCAAACTTATATAACATCAGCACGAGCAGGCGGAGAAAATGAAGGAGGATGAAGGGAAGAATATAAAATAGTTAATAGGATAATGACAGGAAACGAGGAGAAAATACAGGGTTCCATTTCCATTCCACTGCGGCTATTTATGTGCTCTGCTGTTATTGTGTTGGATGGAGCCGCCGCCGCCGCTGTGCTATGCTGCTCATATAATATTTTACCCGTATAAATATGAAGAGGCAATTAACTCTGTTGTAACGACAACATTTTTGCAAGACAGCCTTTCCTTACATATACATAAACATATAATGCATAATATGCATTCATGCAGAGCACACAAAAATTCCACCAACAGATATCCACATTTTCTTTCTCAACATAACATGCTATTTTTACCCAAAAAGCTGTCCAGAAATAAAAAAGCGGTCGCATATATTTTGGTGTTTGGTGCCAAAACTTTCTAAGCACATGTAATGATATAAACTGTATAGGAATAAAATGGGCCTGCCCATATAGCCAGTCTAAAAGCTACACTTTCTCTCTACTTTGCTTGTGTTTACACTTTGCGATAAGGTCTTTTTCCTTCATTCATGCTACTTGTATGAAATGAATGATATATGTGCATAGTTAAAGAGGACATTCCGTTTACTGGAAAAACGATAGCTGGATGGAGAGTGAGTGAGTCTTACAACAAGTCTGTTGTAAGTTTCCGTGTTATTGCCTTATATCTCTGCGGAAAGGAAAGGACCATGCAGTCAAGTGGCATTTCCATTATTATTATTATGATTTTTACGACGATTATTATTATGCAGCACACGCTAATGCCCCGTAGCGTAAATATATGTACTTTCCCTCTATCTACTAATATATTTATAAGAGTGTAGCGAATGCATGCATACATAAATATCATCTTGCATTATAGATTACGTATACACACGTAGTCTGGAAAAAGAAAGCTACAATGTACAAGCAATTCAGAAATTGTGTAGTTCTAAAAATAGCAACACTGTTTTTTCACACACACACACAGTGAACCAGAGAGAGAGAGAGAGCAAAAGAGAGAAAATATATGAACGAACTAGACCTGTTATTTTTTGTGACGTTTCTCCCTTTTAATCCAACCAGAGAAGAAGAAAAAATTACTAATTTTTTTATTAGATTTCTTGTTACTGATTATAGCTGGAGTAGAACAAGTTGTAGATATTTATATAAAATGTTGTAATATATTATGTTTGTGTTTGTGTGCACAATGTATTTTATTTCAAGTTTACTACATTTTTGAGGGACTCAATTGCACGAAATGTTCCGAAAAGGGTAAAAATCACCATTCACCATGCAAGCTTTTCTCTTTCCACTGGTGATGACGCTCGCATGAGTGTGAGTAAACATTTTTCCAGTCTATCAAACAACTTTTCAACAACTCAATCAAAAGAACACTTTTATTTTGTAAAAGAGCAACTTGTTCACTTTTTCCACTCCCTTTCTCTCTCCTCCGTGCCTTTTAAAAATAGATAGGCTAAAAAATTGTTGATGAATGAGATGCAAAATAGAGAAAATAGATGAGAGGGAGAGAGGGAAAGCAAATGAAAACTTTTTCTCTGTACTCCTCTTCCATCGTTTCATCCTTCAATAGTCTTGATCAATTTACCTTGATTAACTACCATTGAACCTTGCCGTCGCTCTGTTGCTTCTTGGTTTTAATTTTTCACTCAATCTTTAACTCATAGTTAAGTACATAAATATAGCTATTAATATACATACGTTGCGTTCAAAAGAGGAACTAATACGTATGTTGGCATGTGGCTATATCGACATATAACGTAGCCGAGATATGTTTAGCAAAGCTCGACCTGATAATCACCTCATTCTCTGACTGCCGATATTTATCAACATCTCGGCTTAGTTATCGTAATTTTAGTAAGCAAGGATAAAATCAACTTAATACATAACTCCTAGAAAGTATAAAATATATTTTAAGCCATAAAGTGGCTGAAGGGCAAATTTCATGAATGTGTATCTCATTTATAGGCTACAAACTCTACTTCTACACACACACTTGACATTAATAACGTTTATTCGCTTTTGGCCGTTGTGTTGACAAGCTATGTGGGTTACATAACAATTTTAATTACGGCTTGCAGCCCAGTAGTGGACTTAAATGCACCTTGGATTATTTTCTATCTGTATTACAAGTAAAGTAAACAAGAATATGACACTGTTCTGCAAAAAAACAACTTGGAAAAATATAATATGTATCATTAAATTCAGTATTAAATGTGCTGCATATTATGTATATGTGAGGGAGACTATAACTTTATTTTAAAATATATAAACGTGCTGCAACCACTTCCCTTTGCTAAATTGGAATGAGAAAGTGGACAAATTGCTGGCACGCCAAAATATTCCAATATAATGTTGTTATGACATGATCGGCGATATTATAGCATGTCTCTGTAAAAATGATATTGACAAAAACTATTAATGTCGTTCTTTGACACAGGACACATGGCATGGATAAAAACGTCCGGCCTTGCAAAATGCGAATTGCGTCAGTAGTCGTCGTCGTTTCATAAAAGACTAGCGATACAAGGCCTACTAGTAGAGTCCTTATAAATTCTCTACTTTATTTCGAAATATTTCCTTAAATGTCTTCCATTGCAAATATTTTACTATTACTATTACATACATTACTACATAATGTATCAAGCTATCGATAGCATGGCAAAATGGCAATACGGTACACAGGAATGCATACATTTTACTTTTGTTATTTCGAGGCAAAATGTGTGTGTATAAAGGTTATACTATACCTGACCTAATTTTTTATCAATGTTTACCATCTTTGTTCACCCAGCACATATATATCCGAATTCTCCTTATCCCAAACCCTTAAAGCTATACTTTAACGTGATCTATTGAAAATAATGATTGACAAGTAATTTCCGTCTTTACTTTTAACCCTACCACGAGGAGTTTGAAAGGTCTTTCAAAAAACCTGGAGGAATATATACCTATTAAATTTTCTAACAGGAACAAACAAAGCACGTAACAAGGGAAAGCACGTTGCTTAGAGCAACAAAACAACAAGGTCTGAAAATAATGTACCAGTGAAAGTATACTCATTTTCAGTTTAATTAATGAACCAATGTCTGAATCCTTCAAACTGCACAATTGGGTAAACCGTGCTAATTTAAGCATTGTAATTTCCTCATCACTTCATAGACCGTGAGGACTGTACACTTATAATTGGAATATCCTCTGCAACTTGTTGATTGCTTGATATAATAAGTTATTTAGGCATACAAGTTTGTGAAAGGACTCACTACACCCAGTGAAAGTAGCAAGCTAATTTGAATAATTTAAATTTAAATAGCCCACTGACACAACAGAGAAAAATGTCCCAAAAATAATAACAACTTCCCACCGCACTCGTAAGGATTTCTTCACTTGCTCGTTTACCCTATCTCTCTGTTAACTTTTGTTTTCCAATACACTTTTCATGTTTGCCCATGTTTGGAATGTTGGTTCTTTTCAAACGAAAAGAGCACATTATTATACGGCGAGCAAACTGACAGACTTCCGCTGCCACCGCACTACTACCGAATAAAGTTTCTTTCCTTTGAAAATCATTAACCTTACGTAAACAGGGGAAAACAAACAAACTACCTTGTAAACATTCTGTATGTCTCAAATAGAACAGTTCATCTTTTATTCTGGAATCCCTCCCTCCCAGTCTGCTGGCCTACGTAAAATCTTTATGTAAAAACTTCTGGGGAAATTGTGGTAAAATGCGCACTAAATTATAGTCAGCATGTCTATCAAGGAAGGATCATATCTGGCACCCACTCTACTTTCACTCAGTATTCAGTCATTCCATTTATGTTTTCTGAATTGTTTACATCCGCATCGATGGCTTCCCTCATGTTAACTGAACAGTACATCATCGCATGATTTTTTATTTGGGCTTGCAGGTTGGGTTAACCTCTACCAAGAATTCTCCGTTTCCTTTTTTACTAGTACCGTATACATACAACTACAACGACAAAAAATTGAGTGAATCCTTTTTTCTGGTCCATTTTTTTCTTAAACTCTAACAAGTAACTACACTGGCTAGTTTATTTGTGGCCGCTGCTATTATCCACTTATAAATTTTCTAAACTACATGCTAGCTATTTACCTTAAACGATCAAAAAATATGACTGCCTATTTTTGAAGTTAGATAAGAATATATCGTATATTTTGCTTCTATTTCCGACTCGTATCAATTTGAACCATTTATCTTTTATCTACCATTTATACGATTGTCAGACCGATATGGTCAACCTAGGGAAATTGCTATTGGTTGCTCTTTGCCCATTTGCCATTTA
The DNA here is from genome assembly GCA_027743765.1 of Coecobrya sp. COE2. Lineage (NCBI taxonomy): Eukaryota > Metazoa > Arthropoda > Collembola > Entomobryomorpha > Entomobryidae > Coecobrya > Coecobrya sp. COE2. The sequence continues at coordinate 17,384 of JAHZMV010003077.1, read as the reverse complement.
ACTATCAAAGCTTGTCACTCGCCTTTAGGCTATAGTTTTATTTTCTCTTTTCTACATAAAATAAGGCTAGAAACCTACTATACTATTTAATTTCTGTAAAAAAACAATGACGTAATTGGAACTGACAAGTGAATTCCAATGAGAAACATTGGAAATACAAAAAGTCATGAATGAATAATGACGATTTCCTCATGGCCACTGTCCTATACCGATGACCCAATAATGCCTACCATATTCCACCACTTACATATAATTCAGTATGCGTAGTTGTCAATTCAAAATGGTAAATGTCAATCCGGATTAGCGTTTTCAGCTACCATTTTAGAAATTAAACAAAGAAAACAGACTTTCTTTCTTTAAATATTTATATATTCCCAATTACATATAAAAGGCAAAAGATTGATCACAGCAAGTAATGAGACATGTGCTTGTGACATTAGACACATTCAAAATGTCCAAACACTCAGTATCGGATGGCCTGGACAAAAACACGTAATTTATTTTAGTCTTCATTCATCTGTCTTTTCATTTACTTCAATTTTTACTCAAAGAGTGTAAATAAACAAGAAAAATAAAACACGCTTCCTGTGAAAAAGTTGACCGGTAGTACAATATCTGCATGTCATAATCATGATAAGTAATTAGGTTGGTCGCGTTGTCATTTCTATACCTTCTCCCCAATTTTTTGCTCGTGGCATGTCATCAACCAAAACAGGTTTTGTCATTATGTATGGATGGTGGCAGGTGAGAATGGAAATGTAATCTCACTCATCATCTCACACGACACAAGAAGACAACAGGCAAAAGGCCATCATAATATTTCATGAATGTATACCATTTAAAAGAGGTATTCCTCAAAATATAATTTTATCATTTATGAATTTAATAACACTTTTCTATTTTTGGTTCAACACGAAGGAAGTAATGTGGTAGTGTAGTAGTCTCCAGCGTAATTAGCCCTTTTCCGTTGACGTGGTTTTGGTTGTGTGGTGTGGCTTTTGGCTGGTGAGGACATACACAGGATAATAATGTGAAGGAGGAGGAAATATCAAAATATAACAACTTTACTTTTTATGTTGCCCAATTTCTCTCCAACTTTGCACATTAATAATTCAACCGTCAAGGATTCTGCCACTTGTACATACATACGTATCAACCACATATATATTGTATGATTATATGCTATATATACATATGTCGTCGTGCGTAGGTATCACCACCACCATATCGTCCTGCATAAAACATACCTATTTACCGCCATCATCATTGTCATTTTAATCCACCTCCTTTCGTCCAGGTAGCACTAAAAAGGATTGTCCATCTCAACTTTTAATGACAACATAGCAGTTCCTTCCCAATTTCATACATAATATTATGATTACGGTATGATGATGGCCAGTGGTGACGACATATGTACATATATCAGTAGAGAAAGACAGCTTTGATGACGGAATAGATTTTATAATGGACTAAATGTATACTTATATATGAGATGGAGTATGGAATTGTCAGTTTCTAATAATTCAACTTTGTTTTATCCCTCGGTTAAAATGCCAGATGCCAATCATTACTCCACTTCCACCACTTCCATAGTACATGCACACAACAAGTAGGTAGGTAGGGGCATATATTTAGATTTATAAGCTGCTCAATATTTACATGTATCTCCTTCCATTATGAAGTAAGATATGGGGCAGGGAACAGTAATAATGGAAATATATAATAACAATAATAATAATTTTAACTTTGCAGTCGTCGACTCGACTGGTTTGACGAGAAAGCAATTTAAAAAATTGAACTTGGCAAATGACAGGAGAATAAACGTCACGAACTAAAGAAATGAGAACGATGACGCAATTTCTTTAATTTCGTTCATGTCATTGAGCTGATTTACGGAATGTGTACGTGCATTGTTGTATATAAATTCATACAACCTGCAATCATCACAGTGAAATATCGACAACGTAATCTAGAGGATGGACGCAACAGTGGCGGACAAGTAAAAATTAGAATACTTACTTATTCTTATTATTTAGTATAAGTCGTCATCGATGTTACAGCCGTGTGTATGCTCTGATCATATACCAAACTACTATAATCGGTTATTTATAGCGAGCATATACTCCACCCAATATTTTCCGTATATAGCCCTTCTTCTTTGTGATAACTGTACGATATGCATGTGTAAAAGCTATTACAATTAAAACTACTTTTTTCAACTACCTCTCATTTCCTTACATAATTCCTTTGGGCACAGCAAAATGTCAACTGGTTGGTTTTGTGAAAAAGTAAAAAGAAATATACGTAAAAGTATAAAAATTTTCAGTCATGTTGTTGAGTGTAAGCCCACTTACACGTGAAATTAACTTGTCTTCTTTCTCTTTTCCTCAATCTAATAGTATCATTTTTATAAAAAAAACTGGCGAAAGGACAAGAGCAAAAAAAGAAAGGGAAGAAAAGACACACAATATTATTGACGTAACTGTTATTATCATGACTGCAGCACAACAGAACATATTATGACGAGATGGAAAACGATGACGATTTTAAGTGCAGGAGAAAGTACTCGAGTCATATTTAATGTTTGTCTATCCTCTTGTACCTGGAGATTCATTTTACTTTCCTCGATTTTTCAATGTTACTCTCAGAATAAAATACCGAGAGAGTCGGAAAAAGGAAGAAACATGAATATTCTACATGTAAGTAAAAAACCAAATCAAGTCTACAAATGAATACTTGTTCTCTGAAATTTTCGAGATAGGAAATGTTTATAAAAAATATGCATATTGGAAGTAGTCACGTCTACTCAAGATTCCACCAGGAAAAATACATACCTAGACCTAGATGCACATTATGAATATTTCCTGATAAAACTGCCTACTTCGTGTTCCTGTATCATTGTATAAAATAGTTATTATATTTACCTACGCGTGTATCGCATAACGTATAGATTTTGGGGGGGAAAATTAACTAAAAAACTTCAATTTATTCTTCTTGTCAACCAACTCAGGCTAACGATGTCTATTCGATATTTTACCTACCTTATGTAAAAAAAATATCAGTCACTCACGTCGTGAAGCAATGAAAGCACATATTATTATATTCATAAGTTTCGATATGCCAAAAACTGTAAATAATAATATGCAATAATACTATATCCTACAGACATGTTACATGCGGCAGCACTTTCCATTTTTCCATATTATTCTATTCCCCAGAGTTTCGGTTAAATTTCTTCTTTGCATCATCCTCGTTGTCGTCACATGACGACAATAATATTCACAGTGTCGTGCTGTGAGTTTCCTTTCTTGAATGTGACAACATTTCTACTAATATTTCGTTGAAGAGGAATACACATATGGATAACAGTGACATGTGGGCCAACGGCCTTTCTCTCTATCAGATTTTTTTCTCACTCTCTATTCCCGTTGTTCCGTGGCGTCGGATAGGGAATGAAAAAAGGAGCAAAAATTTCCAATTTACCAATGACCGACCAAGCAAAAACGGCACATTTTAAAGAGAGTATACGGGATAGAAGAAGGGCAGGAATTGAGGTAAGTGAAGTGTGTATTATGACGGTGGGGTACGAAAATAGAACAAATAAATTAGGAGAGGACAATAAACGACAAGAACGCGACAAGATGCGATACGTAATGATAAGTACATATGATGGAGACAAGAGAAGAGGCGTGCTCTCCTCTCTCGACAGACTAGTGGTTACATGCATTCGTATATCTCTACATTTTTTACTACTTTCACCATCACCATCATGAATATGACCATAATATTAGCAATAGAAATGTGCACATTGCAGTTATACACAGCCATATAATATACATAAGTAGTGATAGCTAATCTACTTCCATTTGTATTGTGTCCTTCAACACTCACAATCAGCCTATCAGCCTACTTTCTCTTTTCCTCTCTCAGCCGACCTCTGACCTTATCTCTTCTATGCATACATACGCATTCAGAGACATAGAACATAACAAGGATTTTATGATTGCTGGTGGTGTTGCGTATGTTTGATGTTTGATAGGGTCCAAGCAGCTTATTATTTATTAGCTCACTCATCTACTCGAAACAACAAAAACGACTCCTCATTTGCAAACTCAAAAAGGGCAAAAAATACATATATCGTGGACTCTTGTACTTCCGCAAATAATTAAAGCCAATTAGGTCAGTGCGCACAACCAAATGGACTAATGTGTAAGAAGATATGTACCTAACTTTAACACATTCGCACATTATATTATAGTTCCCATTGAAGTCAATAAAGTTTTATTTATATTGGCCAAGTAGACCACCATCATCAATAACAGTGAAATAAACAATGCTCGCATTTTGCACATATTACAAAAGGGGTGAAAGCAATTAATTGAAATATTCATTCGGTTATTAGACCAACCGTAAAAGGTCATGAATGAGTCTGACAACTCATCATAATTTTATTGTTTAAATGTAAATTGTGCTCCCAAAAAAACTACCGCAACTCAGCAAACCAGAAGAAAAAGCCAAGTGCAAGTAAAATAAGATAAGTCATGTTGAAAATCATTCAACAAACCAAACTAGCCGTTCCTTGCATCGTTGTATCCAAAAAAACACGGATGATCAGGGGAAAATTTACTCCAACTGCTTTCCAACAGCTCAAAATCGAAAGGACTGAACTATTCCATAATAATATTATGGAATAGTCCAGTCCTTTCGATTTATATATTATTATATCTTCCGTGGGAAATAGTCTAAAAATACATACAATTTATACATTATTTATGCACGGTGTGCTTTTAAGCGGTTTTCTTTCATGGAAGCTTCCCCACTCACATGCTAACGTATTTATGACATCAACACGTTCTACAACACGCTAATCATCAGTCATGTAATGTACTCCTAATCTTTTACTCAGATGGAATATATGGAATGTAAACACTTATAATAATAAGTAACTATTGCTTTCCCATCGCAGCCCATCACCATCATCAACGTAATATCCACATATCCTTATCACAAGACAAGCCTTACAGAGAACCCGGACAAAAATAGAGTTGGTGGAAGAACATAAATACTCTATATTAATCAAAAATTGGTCAGAGGACACAAGCACAGTCACTACCACTACACTGTACGTCATTAGCTGCGTGCGTGAGCTTGAAAAACAGGCAGAATGAAAAATGTAACGTTTTGTAACAGCATATTCTACGTAAACGTAAAGTACGTCCAACTCAAAGTATGCATGCAGACCAGTACCAAGTAGTTTTCCCTAATAACGGGGTAACGTGAGCATCAACCTGGAAAGGAGGTGTAGCCTAGCGTTTACTCACGTAGTTTGATGACGACAACACAAGCGGTGGTGATCGTTCGATTGATAAAAAGTTGAGTTAACCAAAATTGTGTACAGATCAAGACGATAATGTTCATGTATACCTACCGAAGCACATGAACTTGGTAAGTATTGACAATGTTAAATTTACACCAGTACACCACTTTAAGCTACTTATCATTATCAACTGTCTGGTTCAACGACTAAAGAAAAAAGTATTTAACAACTACCTTCACCAATACTACCGTCACAAAATCTCCTCCGCGCAATCGAGATAAAGTCTATAACCTCAACCTTTTTATTATTTTTTTAATCTTTCGTCAATGCATGCATGTTGGCTTTTAATACGAGTGCAAATCACTGTCACGGTTATAATCCTGGGGCAATGTTACCATCATTGACATTATAATGAAATGGATGATTGAGAAAGTCTCGGGCTTTAATTGCTTTCTCCTTTTATCGTCATCATCGTGATTATAATACTAACAACCACTATTATGACGATGATGATGACTATGGCGGCAATTGCAACAAAATAAAAGTCTGCTCCAGGCAGTATTGGGAATTGGGGAAGACAAGACACAAACATAATATAGCATACATGTCAATACCACCAATTTTCAATATATTTCCGACTGTCCAACCAACTTTTGCATTGCGAAATTTTCTTTAGCTCACATGACGACAGAAAAAGACTATTATGTTATACACATATATATGTATGTATATATTATGTATGTATAGTATATTGACATCATCATCGTCATCATGAACCTGTTATAGGCTCCTTTCTCTTAGCATACTTTTTATTGCACTATATTATGCCTATACATATTGCATGCTTTTTCCTCTCTGTCATTTTCCTTTGGACAGAATGCGTAGACACAGAAGTTTTAGTATATTTTGAAACATGAGATAGTTCAATTCCCTGTCCTAGCCTAACCTACATCTCTTTCTTTCTTTCTATCTCTTTGCGAACAAAACCCTCCAGTTTACTTTGCAAAGTACACACATCTGTATGTTTATTATCATTATTCCCAACAACCACAACATTATTTAGCGATATGCGATCAGCGTGTTTGATAAGACTGGCAAATAACCTAGCCATACCTCGTTTGGAGAAAATTTTTGTTTAGGAAACAGGCAATACATTCGTCATAATGCACACAAACACACACTCAAATGGACAGATAGAGACAAGCACTTTTTTTTACTTTTCATCATCAATCATTGTCATAAACATGTACGTAGGTAATGTAGAATACGTAGTGGTAGTAAAATGTAAATAAGTCAATACTATAATAACCAGTGGAGGATACTTACGCTGGCCATAGTCATTATTTATTTTTATTAGTGGAACGAGATGAGAAGACTAGTTAAGCATCAATTATTCAATGAAATGAAAGTTGCAATGAGTAGTGAATTTGGTAAAAAAAATGTTGAAGGAACATAACCGTCATATCAGGAGTATACCTTTGCTACGGCACAATTTTACTGTTATGATTTATGAATGAAAACAAACCTGCGTATGTACAAAATGTACTGATAATTTTGATAACGAATAAATTGCTAAGGGCTTATAGACGTACGTATATAGGGCCTTGAGTAAATAGTTAAAAATATATTAATTTAGTTTAGAGTGAATATTCTCAACTCTTGCAATTCTCTACGCTAGTTCGGCAGACTTTGCAGTTTCAATTCTGTTTAAACTTTGGTGTGCAGACCTCGTACAACAGGGCTACGAGATCACGCAGGCAAGGCATGAGAGAGTGAGTCTTTCTTGATGTCTATACCTTTACCCCTACCACTTCAGAAGTCCAATTTTGGTAAACTGACTGGTATCTGAACAGCACTTACGTTTTTGACTGACATCAAGTGCATTCAGCGAGAGAGACAGGATGAGGAGTATTATAGGACAATCCAGAAGAGTGGATGAGATATGGCATGGATGTGAAACTTTCTCTTAGAAAAATTTTCCTTTTCCATTTTTACATGCATAATTACTATGATTATTAGCAAAGCATTACAAACCCTGATGAGTGTATACATTAATAATAAAATAAAGAAAGGAAAGTGCATATACATATTATGTATAGACTGTACTTTATCCACTTCTATTATACCAAACCAGTGTATATTTTATGCACTTTTTATTTGTCTGTCCGTCCACTAAACTTTTTACTGTTAAATTTTGCAGTTTTAATAATTTAAAAAAGTTTTGCTCTCTCATACTCGTTTAGTTTGCCATTTAAAGAGAAATGTTTTAAAAGGGAATAAGAAAAGAGGAGAAAGTTGTTTACAGGCACACATGAATGAGGTAGAAGGAGGCAAATGCTCTCTTGGTTTGCTTCAGCCTATATGCTTAGCACACAAAATCCCCCCGAGGCTTCAAAAATGAGCTCATTTCCTTTTTCTCTTCCTGTGCTACTAAATTTAATACTATAATAATATATGCACTTGCTATCTCACTATTTTGTATACATAGTTACAAGATAATATGAGTCTACTTTTGCTGCTACCTCCAATCATTCTATGATAACATTCGTCATCTTCATATTCATCACATCAGCCTTCAAGCGGCAGAATCCAAACACGCCAAGATAACGAAAAATTGTGAGTCGATCCCTACGCCTTCCCCTTTTTCCGCTATTGCTAGCTTACTAATGAAGGAACAACGCGTCTAAGCCTTTTTCTCTTATCCTATTATTTTTTCCATTCCAGAAGAGAATACAGTATAGTGGGACGCGTATATGGGTGAGAAGAAGAGGAGTCCACTCTAATACATTATCTATGCCCCTTTTATCCACGCTCATTTATTTAAACATGTATAAAATATTTTATACAGACCTTTCGCCTCTCTGTGACGTACATACTCTTTTTCATACATTTCATTGACGACGAAGACTTCATGTTTTCAACTTGAAAAGCTCTAGCATGAAAAGTACCACTAATGATCATGATGATGATTAGCGAGCGAAGCATAAAGGCAAAAAATAAATTAAAGAAATACGATTGATGCAGCGCCACTTACCACAGCACCTTTACTCCTTTTCCCTTCCAAAAAGAAAAAAACAATGCTAATAAACAAGCACACAACTTATCATCGTCCACCTGCCACATACACAATTAAATAGAGAAAAAAGCAAAGGCATTTGATACAGTAAAAAGGACAGTTCACTACAAAGCATTATTTTGTTCTCGCTTTCTCTCTCCTAAAATGTACGAAACAAGCCAGAAAAACAACAACTGCAACGAAAATTCCAGGGCACACGTACACAGACAATGTAAACATAGGAATGCAACCAACTATTTATTCTGCTTTAGCACATAGATATTCCAGAGAATTTGTAGGGGCCTCTGTGCTCTTTATATATTTATTAGACTAGTGATACTGGTTAAGCATATGAACGCAACATATTATAGAATGAATAGGTGTAGATTATTTCTAGAGGTGTGTGTGCAGTATATGGCTTCATACGGAAAGTGTACACTGTACACACTGAGTGTCAACAGGTCTCTCTCTTCCTTTACCACTTTATGTGTGTGTTTATGTACGTACATTTTATGGTACATATTTACACATTCCAAAAGCAATTAGCAAATCATAACGGTATATGTCAGGTGATGAGCACTAATTTAGGTTTAAAACGGTTCGTCTCTCGTTCGTTGGTAAAAGGCTAAAAAATATAAAAGGTTTGTGTACTTACCGATTTGAGGTATATCATAATCTCTCTTTCTCTTATTAAAATCTGCGGATGATCTGGAAACGACTCCAGAGGAAGATCGTTTCAACCAGGTAGAGTGTTCTCCTTCCCCCTCCAGAATTTCATTTTCAAGTAAGTCATTTTCATCTTCAGGTCGTTCTCCTGTGCCCACCACATCGTCTCCAAGTGGGGCTTCTATTCTTGTGGGTGGCTGCAGAAACATGTACTGTGACCTTGGAGGTGGTGTTGGGTGGTGAATTTTTGTGTCAGCACCCCCGCCGGATGAAGACGTGCCACCATTGCTACCAGCACCGCTGCTACCACTTGGCGCTGAGCCAGAAGACGACGAAGATGATGATGAAGCAGGAGAATGAAAGAAACTGTTGGGAGCAGCTGCGCCGCCACTGATACTGTTGCTACTGGTGGGTCGATGACGACTACTGAAAAAGGATGGGCTCTCATCCAGCGTCACCGGGTCAAGAAACAGGTCACTAGAAGCAGACTTCTTTTTCGCTAGCAGAGGCGAAGAGCTATCCGATGAGGACGATAATAATGATGATGTTTTTTTATTAAATGATGATGTTGAAGAGGAGGACTGCGAATGAAGCGATGAGGATGGCATGAGTGCTGAGGGAGCAGCTGCTGTTTTCTTATTTGATGGCAGAAAGCCCCACATGCCACCCGGTGGCCATGCTACTGCATTTAGAATACTATTCTCGTGGCGATGACTGCGGAAGCTAGATGGGTCACTTGACAGTGATGATGAAGATGATGATGAAAGAGACCTTTTACTAATTGCTACGACATTGCTGCTGCTTCTTGAAGAAGATGATGATGTTGATGGTGATGATAACGATGATGATTGAGGGACTACTACTGACCCTTTATCTCTACTCTCTATCTCATTACTAATTTTATTGTTACTATTAATGCTACTCCTCTGTTGATCACCTTTCCCGTCCTCTGAAAGTCTGAAGGCCGAGGTCGGACTACTTCCCAGCAAAAGTATTAGTCCAATTACTACAGCCGTGCTGGCGGCCGCTACTGTAAACGCGTTCAGCCTCATTCTGATATTGTTGTACATTTTTTAGACTTTTATACAAGCTAAAAGAGTAGTAATGCTTACGTGGTTAATTAAGTATTATAACAAGTCAGGATAATCGAGACACAGATTTCCAATTTCCAGTAAATTGAAAAATCTATGCGTGGGGAGGAGGGATCTCTTATTTTTGTTACCAACAGAGAAGGTGTGTATGTTTGCAAAAACTCGTCGTGTCAGTCGTATAATTCGAAATAAATTGCAAAAATCCTCTTTTCCTTTTGCTCTTCTCGCTTAAAACTTGAAACTAACTTCGTTAGCTGTTTTTTGGAGCAATAAGGGTCATTCGTGTGGGTGGGTGTCGTTGTAGTCGTCGTCAGGTTGGTTGTCCTTATTTACTTACATCACAACAGCATGAATTTCGTGGACAACAACAACCAACGGCAATTTAACGCTCTTCTTCTCCTTTTCTATCTTGTGTGTATGTGGCTTTCCGCTGTTCCGAGTAAATCCCTTGGAAATCCCTCAGGCTCGCCAGTAACATAATAGCACCAACCTCACCAACTTTTCTATAAATGTCAAACAATTTACTAATAAAATAATATCTCAAAGTGCATCTCTCTCCACTTTGTTTGTTCCACAATTTTTAAAAAGATTTCTTCCAACAAAGCACTACTACAAACTACTGTTTTATTATATTATGGCCCTATTCCTATTTATTCTCTCGTTTCTAATTCCGTATGTTTAGTTTTTTCTGTCAGCAACAGCACAATAGTCACAGCCACAACACAGTCAAGTTTTTAGTTGGAGGAATCGCGTCAGCTTCACCAAATTCAATGCAGCCTTCCCCTTCTTTTCTCTCTCTGGTGAGCTTAGTTGCTAATGCCTCCGTCCTTCTACTTCCGCTCACTCAGTGTTGCTTTTTCTCTTTGTTCACTTTTGTCTAAATATATTTGATATTTGTATTAAATCTGTATTCGTATTGTATTTATATATTATTATATCCTCAAATCCACTCTTTCTCTCTACGGCCACCATCTACGATGTCTATCTTTACGTATTTTGGGATAGCAAACAAATTCTTCAAGTCTCATCCTGGCCAATGGAGGCAAGAACCACGACAGCAAATTGACTTAATGAAGAAAGGGGCAGCGGCAGTAGTGATCCTCAATCCTTTTTTCTCCGTTGCTGTCTTCTCTTCTGTTCTCTACGTCTTCAGCTCAATCAGAAAGATGCACGTACCTTGTATCGTACATACTTTCCTTATTATTATTATTCTTATGCTCACCACCCTCACTCTCTCGACCGCATATATTTATTTATTTATTTATATTTATATCTACTTATTATTTAATCACGACACAGCGAAAGAGAGTTGTTGCCCTGTTGTAAAACAACACTACTACTATATATTATTATAATGCTGCTAGCTGCTTTCTCCCTATCACAATGATAACAACAATATAAATGGTAGCACATACAAACACGCCGTTTTGGGTTCTCTTTGCATTTATATTACAGTTCTGTTTATCTTTCAGTTTCTCCGTGGGGAAAACTGTAGATCGACTCACACAGTCTGAGAGAGACTGCCAGGTTATTTCTGGTTAACAATGAGAATGAATGGGTTTCATTTAAGATGGGGATATACACGTAACTTGTGGTATGTATGCATTTATTTAATTCAAGTATGTATAGTTATATTTAAGATTGGAATTCGTCAGGCAATTCTCTTTTCTATTACGTTTTTACACGGACAAGATGAAAAGTGGGGGAGGATGTGTAAAAGAAAACGGAATAATAATAATGTTTTCTCGACGGGAGACCGGCAACCTAGTTTTCCCTATTTTTTCTCTTTCTTTGAATACCCACTCGCTTCACTAAACTCGGCTATTTAAAAAATCCAAGTTCACTCTCACTTTAACTCACTCATTGCGAGAGAAAAGCGGAGTGCACGTAAATATATGTTTGTACATATGAATGTATATTCACAGAAGAAAGGAAACTTGTTTACTCTTTTTTTAATTTAATTACACATTTTATATAGATCCTTTTTTCAACAAAGTTGACACACTCACAGAATAAAAACCTGTTGTTCCTTGTGTTTTCACTGTAATGTGGTATGTGTGTGTTATATGGAAACGTTCCTTTCGTCGCGGTTCCGGTTCACTCACTGATTACAATCCAGCAGGATACTAGTTATTTTTTATACTTGTTTCACTAGCTCCGTGGAAGGCGAAAGTGCTTAACGATGATGATGACGAATAAGGAGACAAGTGTGTATTCACTAGCTGTTGTATTATTAGGAGTAGGAGCGGTTGTGCATCAGGATCATATTGGTTTGCACGACCAGTGTGGACTATGGACACGACTGTGGACAATCTGACGCTCTAGAGTCAAGTGAACTGCATGAATGCCAACAGGCATATAATTGTCGTGAGTTGGAGGGGACCATGTAATAAAGGAAAAGCAGCAACCAGAGAGAAAGCTTTGCCTTTCTTATAGCTTAGCTGATGCTTTGCTCTTCCAACAACAACGTTCTACCCGCCACCAAACCAGCCTAACCAAGTTGACGTCCATAGGTACCCAACCAACAACTCGTATGAATATTTTTCCTCACTTCTCTCTGTAAACCTGTATAAAAACCGTGCAAAAACGTGTGTTGTATGTTCAGCTCTGTAATAATAGTGCCGTTCGTTTATTACTGCTGCAGCAGAAGCAAGAACCAACAATAATACACAGAGAAACAAAGCAAGGAGCTCAGGTAGAAAACAAAAGGAAAACACACACGCTCTTCTCACACTCTCAATTTTCCTTATACTTTGGCTTACTCACACTTGTTCACTGTGTGCGAGAGAGAAACTGGGAAAAGTTACTTTTTTTCCCTTTGTCAGTTTGTTCGTCGTGGTATCGCATTGCAAAAAAAATATGTATAACTTTTAGAGAGAAGAACAATATATAATAATAATAATACCAAAGTGTATGTACATTTTAACCCAGCAGCATAGTATTACCAAGTTTCTTATTCCTTCAAAAAATCTACGCGTGAGTTTGAGTTGAGTGTGTGAGTAACATGCAAGTATAGATGCTGCTGGTCTCTCCACCATTTTTCAGCATACAAGCCGTAGTGACTCGCTCCGCTTCTTTCTCTCTCGTCGACGACGGAGGAAATGATAATCCGGATCGCCCCCGCACTAGAAAACTCTTTTTTCTGACTTGCCTTGTTTGTGCCTTTTTATAGGTGCCTCACGTCTTTTTAAGGAACGTTATAGGTTTGAGAAGTAAAGCATGTTGTAGGTTTCTTACACACAACGTTTCTTCGAACTTTCGACTTCTTCCCAGCAAGCAGCAGCAGTATAGCAAGAGGCACAAAAACAAGGGAGCTTTGCGCTAGCCTTGCTTGTCGTACACTCGTGAAAATCTCTCTCTTTTTTCCCCGCTTTTACTTTTCTGTATTACTATCGTTCCCTACATATCACCTATTATAAAGATTTCATATGTATTTAAACTCCCTCTTTTGCTCAGTTTTCAGAGAAAGCGAAGAGCAACTGTATGGCTTGTATTAATGTATGGCTATACGGTATGAAAGTAGAATGAGAGAGGGGAAAGTCAACTTTGTTACCAAAGAGCTTCAGCTTCACCACCATTTCATTCTTCCCTTTTACAAGGCAATTCAACCAGCCAGCAGTCGCAAATCCAATGTACCATCAACTATCCATGTTTCTATACACACGCGTAATTCATCGTATAAACATGTTATATAGCCAGCGAAAAAACGAAGCCAAAAACTGGTAAAAATTATTATGTTTTGCTCTCCACTGAAACATCTTTTGCCTATATTGTTATATAATGTGAACTCTCAACTCCTCGGCTCTTCTGCTACAGCTACTAGACGACTTTATCTCATCATATTATATTTTGCTAATGCTATGTATCTATACTTTCTAATTCTAATGCACTTTCTCCAAAGTAACTGGTACACTTTTCAGTTCTTTTAAGCTTTTATCCCCTACCCGTATTCATTTATTTATGTAAGTACCAACAAGAAAATAGTCGACTCGTGTGTTTCGTACCTTCTTGTTTCGATGGCTTTCACTTTCTGTTCTTCTCTCCTCCCCCTCATAATAGCGGCATTCAAAGCACGGAAGTTTTTTCTTAACTGTCTCAACTTTTTCACTTATTCTTGTTCACCTACAAGAATAAACAACAACAAATTGGTAAGAGTATATACATACGTACATACATGTTCACAGAGATGTAGGAATGTTAATGTTAGAATTGGAACAGTGTACATACATACATACATACATACATACATACATACATGTTCACAGAGATGTAGGAATGTTAATGTTAGAATTGGAACAGTGTTCCCATCAAGTATCGCTCTTATTTTTTATGTAGATTTATCCCATCATCTGGATAAAAGGTCAGCAATTTAAGGGATACCTAAAGATAGTTTCAAACGTTCCTCTGAATAGAAAACAGATATCGGTGTAACCAGCAGCCATAATGTCGGAGGTACAAGTCTGGTTAACAATTAACGCAATGATGTTGACGGATTCACTATATGTACCAGTAGATGCGATTATACATATTACACAATTGATGATGATGACAAAGACGATGGAATTGCATATTGATGCTGACTGGGACAAGAAAATGAGAAAATTTATGCAACGTCTGTAATTTTACATGAGAATTTAGGCCTCTCCGTGATTCCTTTATCAGTCAGAACAACAATATCATCCGTCAGGGAGAAATGAATGATGCATGAATGAACAAAATCTGGCGCGTGTATTGCAAGATGGTAATGCTGTAGGTGGTACGGTGGTGGTATGAGTAGGCGGGACGCAGACACATTACCTCAATGGAAACTATTCACCTTATTCATATATTCCTTCAAACTGAGACAAAATTAAGTTGTCTGTTGAACTGATTTCAGATATGTACATACACATCTAGTGTGCCTTCCCAGTGCAACTTGGAACTAAACCGGAGTTACAATCGGAATAGAAAAGTAGCAAATTATTCAGTAACGATTACTGCTAGTAGAAAATACTAGAAAATAATATACATTATTTTTTAAGTTAATATATGGTAAAAGGAATTGTGATTACAACAAAAATACAGACGTCTAAACAAAACAGACAGACGTGGGATTCAATAAAGTAGTAAGCAGCGCTATTTATACATACTATACTATAGCTTGGTTTTGCATGTATTCCGCGGTTATTAAGTATCGCTAGATACTTACGGACGGACTGACACTCTGTCAGTCCGTCCGTCCGCGAACACGATTACTCAAAAACGGTTTCGAATTTTCAAAATCGATAGCCCATGACTATGACCATAGCTCGGTCAAGTTCTAACAAGATGGAGGTCATAGGTCAACGGCAACCGTTAGTTACTATTTCTAAATTTCCTTATTCTGCAGCTTATCCTTACAGCACATGGTTTATACTCCATTTTCGATCACAAATAACAATCTGAAACCCGATTTTGAAAATTCGAAACCGTTTATGAGTATTTCGATTTTTAATTTTCGTAAACCACAACCGTTACGAAACAGTACATTATATTACAAAATACTACTATATCACACCAAATCCATCACTCAAAAATTTAAAATCACTTCAACACCACCCTGTGATCCTTCATTTAAACTTTACAACAGTTTATTAAGGATAGCAGATCTTTATGGAAACACTCAGTCAGACAGTCCGGCCGACCGTCCGTCTGCGTACACGATATCTCAAGAACCACTTCGAATTTTCAAAATTGGTTTTCACCAAACGATAGCCCATCACCATAGCTCGGTCAAGTTCGAAGATGGAGGTCAAAGTCAACGGCAACCGTTAGTTACCGTTACGATATCAATGTGGAGTATATGCATACAGCATATGATTTATACTCCATTTTCGATCAGAAGCAACAATCTGAAGATCGATTTCGAAAATTTGAAAAAGTTTACGAGTATTTCGATTTTTAATTTTCGTAAACCACTACCATTACGAAATACCACATTATCATCATTACAAAATCACTTCCAAAACCACCACTAAAAATTTAAAATCAGTTCAACACCCTGCGATCCTTCATTATACCTTTACGCCGGTTTATTTTCTCTTGGTTTCCACCATGTGTAGCCACCTATAGAGCGACTTTTGTGGAAAATAGGAAACGAGACGGATGCATGAAAGAATCAATAATAAATATGCAAAGATGTTTTATCAGAAAGTTATCATAAAATGATCTACTTTGTAATCCTCGTCATTTTCAATACGAAAAATAACATTGAAGAGAAAGGTATGATTGCCTGCGAAAGCAAAACATTGTGCCAAATAATATGCATTGATGTAGTTCATCCTTCCTTCATATAATATGCATTTGATGATGAGAATAATGAGGTTTTTACGATTTAAGACCACATTTCTCATCCTCTTCCCACACAGGAATCATCCATCGTTTTGTTGGCTGCTGTTATTATTATTCTTACGATTGCTGACGCTTGACGCAAGAAAGAAATATAAACTGACAGTGAATTTAGCCCCATTCCCAAATATTCTCACAAAATCTTAGCTTTCCACACAAAATCTAATCTTCCCCCGCCACATCGCTACGCTACGCAGTAAACATCCGCCTTGATTCCACTGGCATTTTAAATAAACTATACACAAGATATGACGACGACGATTATGGTGAAATCTCTTCCAGGGAATGATGAGGGGTTGGGGAAAATTAGGTTAAGTTTTACAATTTGTTCCTAATATTTACACAGTCCTCATCCAAGTTTTCATCTATTTTTGGGCGGAAGGCATAACTGGAAGAATAGCGCTTTTTTTATTAATGTTGAATGTTCTCTGCACGTCTGCCTTTGATTCCTTTTAGTAAGTAGCGCGAATTAGTTTGTGGATTCACTCTGCCGGTCTGGCTGTCTAATATTCAACACGATACGGTTTCGAATTTTCAAATTCTGTTTTCTCGAATCGATAGCCCTTTACCTCTGATTCTAAGATTGCGGTTGTAGATCAACTCCTTCCCCCTAGAATAATGGGATCAAAATTACAAGTTTGAAAAATATAGCAGGTTTTAGAAATCGAGGAATTTTATTAACATACCCCAAGGCCCCTTTCCCTTGGGTTAGCATTGCATTGCAAATTATAGCTAGCAAGCTAAAAATGATATCACACAGGTTTTTCGGGGGCTCCAACTCTGGTATTTATTGATTGATTGATTGCAGCTTTATTATGAGTGACAAAGATCATAACATGTTACATGAGTAATCACATTGTTTACATGATACCGTCACTATGTCGGTAAT